>JAWPHD010003175.1:0-226373 GCA_037043455.1 Cyrtodaria siliqua
CAATGGTTTACCGATACACCGATTAACTGTGGTTCAAGATATATAGATTATTTAACTGCTGGGATCGATCATAGGAAAATCCTTCACAAGATGGTAGGGGTGTGGTTCTTTTCACGAATGAGCGTATGCGAGTGAGTAAAAAAAACAACATGCCTACCATCGAGGGAAAGATTTCCCTATAATCCTGATAATCAAACACAGCAGTTAAATAATCTATTTATTACATTTTAAATCAGTTTATGCATATTTTAACTGAAACTATTCGCTTTATTGAACTTTATCGGCGGATGACGTCGATGTCAGCAACACTTTATTGACGTCATAACTTTTTGCTTTATTTTGGAGGCAGTGTATCTATCTTACCTTCACAGTGGTACAGTATAATATAGATCAAATGGCCGACAAACATTGTACAACAGAATGATAAGTCACAACAGCCTCTGTAGGTGTACCGGAAGTAAATCAAATCCCATTGAGTCCAATGCAATATAGTCCAAGCTTTCTAGTTAGCCATTTTTCAAAATGAAGTTCAAACTAAGATTCACTTACATGTTCTTAGTCGTGAGACCTAGCTGCCTCTCTAGAAAACTGCTGAGAATAGTAGGGGTCATGTGGCATATAAGAAATTAAAATTCTGATCTTTGTTGAAACCGTGAACAAACTGCATTCATTCGGCACCTCTTAAATGTGTTCTACTTTCACTTTCAAAACTGTCAAGTTGACAAATAAAATCATCATACAACCATGCAAATGGTATTTAGCTATCACAAACAAGTCAATTAAGTCATTTCAGCCAGAAAAACAGGCCTTAAATACTCAAAAATGCCTTTTATCACAAAAAAAGTTAGGGATTATATATTTGGGAACTCCTTTCGATACACCAGGCATGAATATCACAGTGATTTACTTCCTGTATGCCTGTATCAGGCATGAATATCACAGTGATTTACTTCCTGTATCCTTTCGTGACCTGGTAAATAAGTAAACACAAGTTGTATTTCCATTTGTTCCTGAGCATAAGTTGCAGACGTACAATTAATAACATAAAATTGTGACCATTATTTAAATAACAGCAGTGAAATATAATGTTTAATACATTTAAAACCAGTTTGCATATGATTTAAACAATAACTTTGCACTTAATTTGTTTAACAATCTCGGAAAATTAAATTATTGTCATCAACAATTATTTGTGTCATAACTACATTAGTTAAAACAAAAGTCTTTTAGAGTTGGTTAAAAATTATGGTAGTTATGAATGTTCTATGTATGAGAACTCCTTATTTATCTTTATTTATCTCCTTTATAGAAACCTTATTTATCTCCTATATAGAAACCTTATTTATCTCCTATTTAGAAACCTTATGTATCTCCTATATAGAAACCTTATTTATCTCCTATATAGAAACCTTATGTATCTCCTATATAGAAACCTTATTTATCTCCTATATAGAAACCTTATTTATCTCCTATATAGAAACCTTATTTATCTCCTATATAGAAACCTTATGTATATCCTATATAGAAACCTTATTTATCTCCTATATAGAAACCTTATTTATCTCCTATATAGAAACCTTATGTATCTATATAGAAACCTTATTTATCTCCTATATAGAAACCTTATTTATCTCCTATATAGAAAACTTATGTATCTCCTATATAGAAACCTTATTTATCTTCTATATAGAAACCTTATTTATCTCCTAGTAAATCTCCTAGTTATCAATGTAGCAAAGCTCATAAATATTTCATATCGATTTTTATTAAACTCAAACTCATTTGTAAAATGATTTGAAAACTCACTAAAAGCTCGTTTTGAGTCACTTTACGAACATAGTTTTCATTCAGTATTGATTATGAACACGTTGGTTATTTTCTATATCTCTATGCTTGAACACGTTTTACCAATCACCTCCCCATCATTCAACACTTAACATTGCTTTTTGTGTCGCCTTTTCGAAGATCGCTTTGTCGTCCATCCGTCAGTCACAAAAACCTAACGTTGGCTGTAACTTTCTCATTTCTTCATCACACTTTCAATATATACTCATCATGACAACATCGACCATACTAAAATATAAAGGTCAAGGTCACACTGAAGGTCACTATATGGATTAAATACTCATTTTTTCTTTCCGGAAAACAAATGTTGGCTATAACTTTCACATTTCTTGATATTTCTTCATCAAACTTTCAATATATACTCATCATGACAACATCGATCATACTAAAATATAAAGGTTAAGGGCACAGTGAAGGTCATTATATGGGTTAAATACTCATTTTTTTCGTCATGAAAATTTAACGTTGACTATAACTTTCTCATTTCTTGATATTTCTTCATCAAACTTTCAATATATACTCATCATGACAACATCGACATGATCATACTAAAATATAAAAGTCAAGGTCACACTAAAGGTCATTATATGGGTTAAATACTCATTTTTTTCTTAACGAAAATTTAGTCAGGCCAGTTTGTCAAGGTCATTTATCCTTAAAATGTTATCCTGACAAAAGCACTGACAGACGACTCTTGCCTCTTGGACTTCTTGTTGCTTTAAAATTGCATGTATATGATTAATTACCGTGAAACTAAAAGTTGTGAAATTTGTGTTTTTTATTTCTTATTTTACCAAGTTTTTGCCTGTTTTACATGTTTTAGGCCTCTTGGACAAACAAGAGTGTTGTTTTAAAATTGCATGTAAATATTCAATTATATTTAGACATAAAAAATGAAATTTGTGTTTTTTATTTCTTATTTTACCATGTTTTAATCAGTTATTGGTTCTCAACAGTAATAGGCCAAAATAATTTGTTTTTGCCTGTTTTAGAAATGATAAAATATGTTTTATGAATACACATATGGACTTTCGTTTCTTTTTGCTGTAGTATAGTTACAGTATTTTGGCATTGACTCCTCAGTGTGTTAAACTGAACAAAAAAAATCATGTGTCATCAGGGAGTAAGTATACAGGGAGAAGAAACGGGTTCATAAATGCTCTAGTTTATCGATTTATGTTGTCGCGCTAAAACGTCGCCATTTACTATTTTATCGATACAGGTAAATCGATCGTAAGCGCGTTACATTTGAAAAGTTAAAATTTCAGCCAACATCTCAAATTAGGCAGTTCTTACAGCCTCTTTTTTACGGCTTTCTGTTATAATCAACATCACGAAATTACCTTCTTGACAAAGATAAATATGTCTACTATTCACTTTTTGTTATTATTAATGCCTAATTTAACCCATACTTCCTATCTCGTTTGCAATAGCTCCACACCATTTTTAATTAAAAATTTCAGCTGATATCTCAAAAGGCACATTTTCATCACCTCTTTTTAGGCTTTGTCTTATAATCACCACCATGAAATTACCTTCTTGACAAAGATGAATCAATCTACTATTCACTTTTTGTTATTATTAATGCCTAAATAACCCGTAGTCTTGTATCTTGTTTGCAATAGCTATACACTGTCACATTTTTTATTTGGCGCAGAGTGGCACCATCTTTGTTACACAGAACTGTCTGGTAAAACGTGCTTTTATACATGCAAACATATCCGTATCAGAGGACACAATGTGAATAATTAATACTTATGTTTACATTTTGCACCTTTATTGAGTTTGTAAGTGTAATAATTTTTAAGAATTTGCTGTTTTTCACACACACGCGAAACAACCGGAAGTAAATAAGTCATTTTCACTCATTAGAGAAACACGCGCGACAACATAAAACGGCAAAATGATCCGTTTCTCTTTCCCTGTATACTTACTCCCTGGTTTCATTTGTGATTTCAGATGACAGTAACAGTAACGGTTAAATAATTAGTCTTACTCATTGTACATATCAATAAATTTCCAGGGCCGAAGTCTGTTAAGAGTAAAGTTCACGTGATGCTCAGTTACGCTTGGTCTGATAAAGAAACAGTAATGGCAATAAGGGATAGGCTGAGGGTACGTATTCATAATTTTGCATTGTAGAGATGTCGAGATTTGTATTTTATTTTCAGTAGGTGATAAAATGTGTATTACTTGGTTTTTATCCTTAGGTTCTATAGTAAAATAAAAATCTTTGGCAGAGTAAAAAGATGATAATTTTCAAGATTTTGATTTTAAAAGATACATATATTGAATCAGTTTGCATGAATATGCATGAAATTTAAAAGTTTTAAATGAATCACACTGTAGATACCTTAATTTTAACAGTAAACTTGGTTAAACATCCAAGATATAGACCGAGTTTATCACCTACCAGAATGTATAAGTTTGTCTTATTTCTTAGCGAAATGCCGAGGCGAAATGAACAGTTTAAAACCATGAACTTGTTAGTAGACCATGGTAGACCATGTTTTGGTAAATGGCACTTGATGGTCAATGACCATGGTCTCTGACCATGGTAGTTCATGATCTCTGACCAACCATGATCGACCATGGTCAGAAACCATGAACTACCATGGTCAGAGACCATGGTCATTGACCATCAAGTGCCATTTACCAAAACATGGTCTACCATGGTCTCCCGACCATGAACTACCATGGTAGACCATGAACTACCATGGTCGACCATGAACTACCATGGTAGACCATGAAATACCATGGTAGCTAACCCAAGGAATATATATATATGATATTTCACTAGAATGGAATAAATGGTTCAGAGATGTCGTCTGAAATTACAGTAAACTTGGTTAAACATCCAAGATATAGACCGAGTTTATCACCTACCAGAATGTATAAGTTTGTCTTATTTCTTAGCGAAATGCCGAGGCGAAATGAACAGTTTAAAACCATGAACTTGTCAGTAGACCATGGTAGACCATGTTTTGGTAAATGGCACTTGATGGTCAATGACCATGGTAGTTCATGATCTCTGACCAACCATGATCGACCATGGTCAGAAACCATGAACTACCATGGTCAGAGACCATGGTCATTGATCACCAAGTGCCATTTACCAAAACATGGTCTACCATGGTCTCCCGACCATGAACAACCAAGGTAGACCATGAATGGTAGACCATGAACTACCATGGTCTACCATGAACTACCATGGTAGACCATGAAATACCATGGTAGCTTACCCAAGGAATATATATATGATATTTCACTAGACTGGAATAAATGGTTCAGAGATGTCGTCTGAAATTACTTTAAATTTGACCTAAGATTTAGCCATGGCAGCCATCTTGAATGACTGGCGGCCATGAAAAAACACAAATTTGAGTGGGGCCATCCCAAAAATCATTGTGATTAAGTTTCATCAAAATCCTTCAAGCGGTTTCAGAGAAGATGTCATGCTTATTCTTTCCCTATATAAATCTATGTAAACTTTGTGTCGTCGTGGCTGCCATTTTGATTATTTGATGATAACTAAAAAACAAACTTGTAGAACCCAACCCAAGGAACATGTATATGATATTTCACTAGAATGGAATGAGTGGTTTTGAATGAGATTGGAATTTCCTTAAATTTAACCTAGTTTGTAGTACCACATTTCAGAGTTTCTTTCTAAGAAAAGAGGGTGGGGCAATAATCACAGAATTATTTTGATTTTTTTTTTACATTATTTTGGTATTTTGTACATTCCCATATATATAAACTACAAGAAAATATATATTTACCACTTATAAAATGGTCAAACCAAAGTTTGAATGTCTTAAGTTGATGTTACAGCTGAAATTCATCTCCTAAATTTAGCCTTGCATTTTGAATTCACAAGAATTTTCAAAATGATATTCGTCTGAATGTGCTTGAGAAATACAATTTTATGAGATATACATTAAATCTTTACCATTGCCTACCATGGTCGACTACCATCATCTTCAAATCTGGTGGCCATTTTGATTATTTGACGACAACGAAAAACACAAATTTGATAGAGCCCAACCCAATGAACATATGTATATGATATTTCACTAGAATGGAATAAGTGGTTTTGAATGAGATGTTGTTTGAAATTTCCTTAAATTTAACCTAGTTTTCAGAGTTTCTTTCTAAGAAAAGTTGGTGGTGTAATAATCAGAGAATTATTTTGACATTTTTTTACATTATTTTGATATTTTGTTCATTCCCATATACATAAACTACAAGAAAACATATATTTACCACTAATAAAATGGTCAAACCAAAGTTTGAATGTCTTTTGTTGATGGTACAGCTGAAATTCATCTCCTAAATTTAACCTTGCATTTTGAATTCACAAGAATTCTCAAAAGGATATGATTCTGAATGTGCATAAGAACTACAATTTTATGAGATACATGTATACATTAAATTTTTACCATGGTCTATACCATGGTCTACCATCATCTTCAAATTCGACCATGGTCTTTCAAATCTTGACCATGTTCGACCATGGTCAACCATGGTCTCTAACCATGGTATTTGATGGTATTTGATGGTCGATCATGATAGTTCATGGTCGGCAATCAAAAACCGTGGTGACCATGGTAGACCATGGTCTTCATTTCGCCTGGGTATCAGAATTACCTCCCATATATTAAAAACAACTTATTTCATTATACAAATATATTTCTTTGAACAAATTTAATATTTGCATTGACATGAATAGTCCATTCTGTCATTGTTCAAAAAACTGAGCTGAAATGTGTTCACAAACGATTGTTATTCTAATACAAAAGCATTCCAAATTTCGTAATTTTAAAATTACCTCCCTTTTCATTGAAATGAGAACAATTTTCCATAACCTGTAAATCACACTTGCTTTATTGTTAGACTCTGTTTACAAATGACTTTGTAGCATTATTATTGGTCATATCGGTCACTTTATCATTGACCCCGAACAAACATGGCTTTGTATCTCGTCTATGGAAATGACATGCATTTTATTTGCTAAATTTATTTTGCTCAGTGTATATGTCTGTAGAACTGTCGTCTTTAAATTATTAAAGATACTATAATAGCTCGCTGTAAAATATTCAATATTTTTGAATATTTTATTTTGAAACTAACGGTCAGTTTACTATTATAATCGTTGTTATTAAATTAAATAAATTTTAATATTTTCTCGAATAAGCATGATGCCAAGAGATTTACAAAATATACAAATTATTGTTAAAAAAATATATATCTAAATGTATAATATACTTTGGAAGACCAAATTAATTTATTTTGTAGAAGTTTGTCTGTGAAATACAGTTTTGTTGACACATGGAGATAAGATGAACTGTGCACAAGAATGCAGTTTGTTGCATTAAGGCTTGCTGTATAATTGCTTACAAGAATACAGTGCATATCTTTAACGTTCTTCGGCCATGTTTTGTTTCATGAACATATTTATGTTTATTTAAGTCGAAATCAATACACAACAATAGATATTTACAATTCACACATTGCAATATCTGTGAAAAGCGAGAATAAGATTTTATTTGATGACGTAGAAAACTTTGAACAGGTAAATTAATCCACAGGTAAATGTATAAAATTTTATCAATTATCTGGCAATAGTTGTGCAGCTATACAATTCAGATTTACCTCATTTCCCCGTTCAGTCATGCAGTGGTAAAAGTAGTATCATGCAAATAATACTTATTTTTACATACAACTTAGTAGCGGTTTTAAATATACATGTATGTTTCTCTCCCGGACTATCAAGAAACGTTCAGATGTTTAAGAGTTAAATTTGTTAATTGATAATACTACAAAAAGGGTGGCCATTCACTTTAATGCTTGCAATGAGACCGCTAACAAAAAAGCAGTTTGTCCTTTCAAGCGTGCGTATAAGCGTTTATTTATCCTCGCTGTATTGCACTAAGCATTTTAGAGAGCAGACCTAGATTTAAAGTCTCATCCGAAGGACTGGTAAGGTAGGAAATACTTTTTGAAATATTTCAATAACCCAAATTCGGTCCTGACTGGGATTGAACGCGCGATCCCTGGGTTACTAAGCCGCAATGCTAACCATTACACCATGGGGCTACCTTTCAAGCAAGCTACAGTGTGTCTCTTTAAGGCTTTCTACGGAATTTATACAATAATGGAGTGTGTCCCTTTAAGGTATGTTACAGAATTGATTACGTGCGTACAAGAATGCAGTGTGTCTGTTTAAAGCTGTAGTGACGACTGTTGTGATGATGTGGTGTGTATTATTTCAGGCTGAAGGTTATGCAATCTGGATTGATGTGGAGAAGATGGGCGGTTCCACCCTGGAGTCAATGGCAGGTGCTGTAGAGAACTCAGCAGTGGTGCTCTGCTGCATGTCAGAGAAATACAAACAGAGTCCAAACTGCAGAACAGGTAGGCATGAAGTTTGTGTTTTGAGGGGTGAATGTGAATTAATCTATTGTAGCTATAGAGTCTAAACTGTAGGGTTTCAGGGGTAGAGCTACGTGTCCTCGCTGTAACTTTGCCGGCCATGGCTGCAGAACAGGTAGGCATGAAGTTTGTATTTTAAAGTGACACATGGCAATCTTGATTTTTTTAAAAACTCATGGCGTCCCGTTAGTTTTTCTCGTAATTTGCATTTGTTCAATCATTAATATTAATTGTTACAATAGTTCAAAGCAAATTGTTTTTACATATTATTGACTTTTGATAATATTGCACCAATAATATATTTAAAAAAATATGTAAAATAATGAAGGAAATATATTTCTCAAATTTTTATTTAATTATATGCAAGCAGTTTTAAAGTCAAAATGATACAGGATTTATAAATCGCTGTCAAGATTGCCATGTGTCCCTTTAAGGAGTGAATGTGAATCTATTGTAGCTATAAATAAATTAAGAATGAGAACTGTTGTTTTGTCCGTTCTTTCCTTGGCGCGAGGTCGCAGTGGTCTACACGAGTGGGTCTGAGGCACTTTTGCTCAATAATTTGGGTGTTTATCACAGAGGCAGATTATACTATGTTCTGTTACAATCAGTCTGATTGGACCGATGTTTTGTGACATTCATTCCGATTGGTTAATTCATGTTTATTACAGAGGCAGAATACACATTCCAGCTAAGGAAAGACTACATCCCTATTATGATTCAACAGAAGTACAGACCTGACGGTTGGCTAGGTATCATTCTCGGTGCAAAATTGTTCTTTGACTTCAGTGGCAAATATCCATTTGAGAAATCCTTTCAGGGTCTTCTAAAGGAATTGCGAGGTCGTGGAAAGGTCGCACAACACGAATCTCCCTCCGAAAGCAACGGTAGGTGCCAGAAATAGCTGAGAATTGTGGAATATTTCATGGGACTTAATTTCATCTTTATTTCCTCTGACATTATACAGATTACAATGATGTAAAACTTAATCTACACCTATGTCTCAACATTATCTGTTCCAAATGGATATGTTATCAATCTCTACCACCCTGTAACTTTGTTATGTCCCTTCCCATTCTCTGCCATTGTCCATAAGTATCTCGATTTTCATTTTAGATCACACAAACACCACACTTAAACACAATTATCTCCCTTTCCATTTTACAATTGTCCATTATTATCCATTTCCATTTCACAATTGTTCATTGTTATCTCCCTTTCCATTTCACAATAGTTCATTGTTATCTCCCTTTCCATTTCACAATTGTCCATTATTATCTCCCTTACCATTTCACAATTGTCCATAAATATCGCCATTTCCATTTTAGATCACACAGACTGCAATTGTCCTGATATCTCCCTTGCCATTTTAAATCACACACACTGCAGTTGGCCAAAATTATCTCCCTTTGAATTTCTCAGCTGTCCATAATTATCTCCCTTTCGATTTCAGATCACACAGACTCTGCAATTGTCCATTCCACCTCATCATCTCACTCACATGCCAGTCTTGTTGGTAAGTATAAAATCAGTGGTAGATCCTGGATTTGAGATCAGGTGGGAATTGACAGGAAAATAACTTTTGAAATAATGCAAATTATCAATATTCTTGACTAATAAAAATTTCAGTCACCAGAAAGGTATTAAAACCTGATTCAATAATGTTTATAAAAAGGTAATAGTGTTTAGTTACATAAGATTATATGTCTCTGTTATTTAGAAGTTGAGATGAAAACAATAAACTGCAGAAAAGTGAGCTTATCGGTAATATGAAATATTACGAATTAATTGCATGTGATATAAACTTTTTCTGCTACATGAGCTATTCCGTATGCTAGCCTCAAGTATTCACGGATTCACAGTGTCATTGTCAGGCACCCATGTCCACCAGATGCCTTCCATTAACTCAGCTATCACATTGCCATTGTCAGGCACCCCTGTCCACCAGGTGCCTTCCATTAACTCGGCTATCATATTGTCATTGACAGGCACCCCTGTCCACCAGATACCTTCCATTAACTCAGATATCACATTGTTAGGCACCCCTGTCCACCAGATGCCTTCCATTAACTCAGCTATCATATTGTCATTGTCAGGCACCCCTGTCCACCAGATACCTTCCATTAACTCAGATATCACATTGTCAGGCACCCCTGTCCACCAGATGCCTTCCATTAACTCAGCTATCACATTGTCATTGTCAGGCACCCCTGTCCACCAGATACCTTCCATTAACTCAGATATCACATTGTTAGGCACCCCTGTCCACCAGATGCCTTCCATTTACTCAGCTATCATATTGTCATTGTCAGGCACCCCTGTCCACCAAATACCTTCCATTAACTCAGATATCACATTGTCAGGCACCCCTGTCCACCAGATGCCTTCCATTAACTCAGCTATCACATTGTCATTGTCAGGCACCCCTGTTCCATTAACTCAGATATCACATTGTCAGGCACCCCTGTCCACCAGATGCCTTCCATTAACACAGATATCACATTGTCAGGCACCCCTGTCCACCAGGTGCCTTCCATTAACTCAGCTATCACATTGTCATTGTCAGGCACCCCTGTCCACCAGATACCTTCCATTAACTCAGATATCACATTGTTAGGCACCCCTGTCCACCAGATGCCTTCCATTAACTCAGCTATCATATTGTCATTGTCAGGCACCCCTGTTTACCAGATACCTTCCATTAACTCAGATATCACATTGTCAGGCACCCCTGTCCACCAGATGCCTTCCATTAACTCAGCTATCACATTGTCATTGTCAGGCACCCCTGTTCACCAGATGACTTCCATTAACTCGGCTATCACATGTTCATGATCTGTGTTGTCTCCCTTCGAGTATACATGGATTCACATTGTCATTCCACAGGCACCCCTGTCCACCAGATGTCTAACATTAACTCATCTATCACATTGTCATTCCACAGGCACCCCTGTCCACCAGATGTCTAACATTAACTCATCTATCACATTGTCATTACACAGGCAACCCTGTCCACCAGATGTCTAACATTAACTCAGCTATCACATTGTCATTACACAGGCACCCCTGTCCACCAGATGTCTAACATTAACTCAGCTATCACATTGTCATTCCACAGGCACCCCTGTCCACCAGATGTCTAACATTAACTCAGCTATCACATTGTCATTCCACAGGCACCCCTGTCCACCAGATGTCTAACATTAACTCAGCTATCACATTGTCATTACACAGGCACCCCTGTCCACCAGATGTCTAACATTAACTCATCTATCACATTGTCATTCCACAGGCACCCCTGTCCACCAGATGTCTAACATTAACTCAGTTATCACATTGTCATTACACAGGCACCCCTGTCCACCAGATGTCTAACATTAACTCAGCTATCACATTGTCATTCCACAGGCACCCCTGTCCACCAGATGTCTAACATTAACTCAGCTATCACATTGTCATTCCACAGGCACCCCTGTCCACCAGATGTCTAACATTAACTCAGCTATCACATTGTCATTACACAGGCACCCCTGTCCACCAGATGTCTAACATTAACTCAGCTATCTCATTGTCATTCCACAGGCACCCCTGTCCACCAGATGTCTAACATTAACTCAGCTATCACATTGTCATTACACTGTTGAACGCAATAACGATGTAAGTGCATTATTGCAACTTTTCAGGAGAGACAAAAAACTGGTACAAGTTTTAGATTGGTATTATTAAGGGTTAATTTTTCATACTTAAGCTAAAAATACAGTTATACTTTAGACATAACAGTTTAAATGTCTAATGTTTTTTAATTAAAAAGGTTACAGTGAAAGTAAAACAACACACAAGATTTTTGCACTGAAAACTTGAACGCAAAAACCATGTAAGATCACTTATTGGTTTTTTGTACTTAAAATTTGAGTGCAAAATTTTTGTATGTGCACTTACTGGCTTTTTGCTCTGATGCTATTTATCTCTTTAATATTATCATTTAAGATATTTTAACCAAAATTAAGCATCTTTTGTTCCCTGTTAATGGAAAATGTGTGAATAAGCTATGAAGTTTTAAGAAATGATTTTATTTTGTGGAAATCAATAATAATGCTGTGTTTTTTAGCGTTGGTGGGATCTGTGTGTGGAATTATAAAAAAAATCTATTCCACAGTAACTGTTAAAGATTATTTCAAAAAAAATTATTCAATATTATTATTTTGTTTAACACAGAAATTTCAGTTAATTCCTAACAATACAACTGCAAGATATTATAGCATAATCATTAATATTGTTAACAGCAAGTTTAATACAGTGGCAGTTATAGGGTTTACTGCATTGAAATTCTGTATTTTGTGATAGTATATAACAGTTACTAATGAACACAAACTTTGTTAAAAGGTGACTTTTGCGGAGCCGTTGAACACAATTTTAGACCGTTAAATGACAGATATGCTGTTGCTAAGTCAGAATTTTAATACTGGTTAACCCATTTCTAATGCATTTCATTGTTTTTGGCAGTTTTATTCAAAATCACATTAAAATAAAATTAATGATGTCATGGTTCTAACGGTTTAAAGGGACACTGTCCGTAAGTAAGCAGACCAAATAACTGTCTTGACTTTTATTCAGTGAAATATATACATGAAAACATGAGCATAGACACTAAAAAGTCTGTAGTAATACATTCGTGAGTTTGAAAAAAAAAAGGCTTGAATTATTATTTGTAAATAAAGTGGGACCCACCGTATTTACCTTTTCTGCGATCACGTGACTTCTATTAGCGCATTAGGTTTTCACCATAGTATTTAGAGTGTAATATTTATAGCCCGCTTAGCTCAGTCGGGAGCTAGGTCGACCACTTTACGCTCACTATTATTACCGCGAGTGTAATTTTAGTTTGGGCTGCGAGTTCAAACGCCCGAAATGGTTTCTCTTTTTTTTTGTACCGCGATTGAATTCCGTCAAACAATCCTGCTTTAATTAGTAAATATTCAGTAATGTTCGGTGAGCTATGTTTGCGAACATAATTAGTGTGTGTATTATAAGCTAAAGGTTACGGACAGTGTCCCTTTAACTACACACGAATGGATTTGTGATGGGTTATGCATTATTTGATTGTCGAACCTTTTTTTTAACGTCAACCAGTGGGATTGCAGGAATTTTCAAAAGTGTGTTAGAATCTATCGTAATCCTATAGTTAACAGCAAATTTATCATTCTATTAACTAATAGCACAATAAAATATACCATTAAACAGAATTTATGATTTAATTTATGCTGTTCTAAAAGAATTTTAAGAGACTATGAAATTAAAATTCTTAAAATTACAATAATAAAATAATTCGACAAGTTTGACTTA
The DNA here is from genome assembly GCA_037043455.1 of Cyrtodaria siliqua. Lineage (NCBI taxonomy): Eukaryota > Metazoa > Mollusca > Bivalvia > Adapedonta > Hiatellidae > Cyrtodaria > Cyrtodaria siliqua. The sequence goes on from JAWPHD010003175.1 coordinate 13,624, forward strand.
GGTGATTATTCCTGAAAATACTGCCTAAGCCGTGTCATCACTCATAAATAGCTGAAGCAATATCCCCAAAAGGTCCTTTCACAAAATTGATGTCGTAAACATTTTTCGCTCGACTTTTTCGACGAAAAACAAAAGCTATTGTCATCGCTCGATCGTCGTGTCCAGTTATAGTTTTGTATGTAAGCTTGTTTTCCCAAACTACTTTAAATCCTGGATTGAAACTTCACACATGTATTCGGCATCATTAGACAACATCATAGAGCCTAGTTCTATAACTCATGCTTTTATTTTAACAAAATTATAGCCCCTTTTATACTTAGAACAAACTGGTTACAGTCAAACTGGTTACAGTTTTGTATGTAAGCTTGTCAACTAAATCATTTTTTAAATTAATTTTTTTATTGTATCTTAAACCCCCAAAAAGAAAGGAGCAGTCGGTAGTGTGGCGGATTTGTAACCGGAGGCCCCGGGTTCAATCTTCCATGGTGCCACTGAGTTTCGTCGGTATGTTCTTGGGCAAGACACTTTCCCTTAGCCTCGTCCGTCGGATGGGGACGTAAACCGGGCGGTCCCGTGTATCGATCTATCCTCCGAGCACGATGAAGAACCATAGGAATCTATTCGATAATAAAAGTAGGGCACAGTTCCCGGATTCCTATGTAACCTTCCGCTCTCTTTGGGGGGCTCTAAATAACCTATACTGTGTTGATGAGCCGTTAATCAACATTCAGTTCAATTCCAAAAAGAATTCAATGACACATCTAACAAGCACTGACTTTCATATGAAAAATTCAGAGGCAAGTGCCATAATTTTGAGGAATTATGCCTTTCAAATTAGTTTCCCAATAGACAAGTTCTTGAAAGTCGATACACTTTTTTTTTTCTTCAAAGTATTTTCCAGAGTCCGTATTCATAAAGCCTCTTAGCAGTATCTTAACTTAAGTCAAATGTTATCAATATTTTAAACACCTTTTTCTATCGATTTAAGACCTTTTCTTAATATTGATAATAAGGTTATGGATAAATAAAGCCTACAGCTAAATATTTATCTTAAAATAGATGGTATGAAGTGCCCCTGAGAGGTTACTAAGGATATTTAAAAAATATTTAAAACGTCTTAAATTTTGACATAAGTAATATTTTCCACTTAAGTTGCTTTATGAATACGGGCCCTGGCTTCTAAGCATCTTATATATTGTTTAGGTAAGGCCAAATAAAATTATATGTGTGGTTCCTATTATATATACACTTCTCAAAACTGCTAACTACACCGCTACGTTTTGGGTTATATATATATCGATGGGTTGAATGTTTTTCAATAAAATAAAAAGGAAATACCAATTCAATCATTTTTACATCATTTCATTTTATTTTTTTCATGGGCAATGCATCATCATTTCATTTTATTTTTTTCATGGGCAATGCATTGCCCATGAAAAAAATAAAATGAAATGATGTAAAAATGATTGAATTGGTATTGCCCATGAAAAAAATAAAATGAAATGATGTAAAAATGATTGAATTGGTATTTCCTTTTTATTTTATTGAAAAACATTCAACCCATCGATATATATAACCCAAAACGTGAGCGGTGTAGTTAGCAGTTTTGAGAAGTGTAGGGTAGGTCAGGTAGGAAAAATATTTAATTTCTAAAATTATCTTTTTTTATATTTGGTATTTTTATCACGCAATACTTTTAAAACTTATTCACCTAACTTAAATACATGTGTGTTGATATCAGGTATTTATATTTTTTCATTTTTTTTTAAATTATATATTTTTTTTTTATTTTATTTTTTTTTTATGTTTTTTTTTTGGCATGAAATGTTTAGGACGAGCCCTTAAAAATGGAGTCGGTCGGGAAACCGGAACCACATTTAAATTTTTATTTGGCCTAATAGATGTCACAGTCATGTGTTGGGATGTCATATTGCTAATAAGTGCACAATTCTCTTAAGTGCAGATCCAGTTTAAATTTTAATGCAAAAACAGTGTAAGTGCACTTACACTGTTTTTACGTGAAGAAAAAAAGCCACCAAAGATACATCATTTTGCAAATATTTAATAAAATACTAAATAATGGGAAATTAACTAAAAAACAGTTTGTGGGTAGGTATCTTGGTTAAATACACTGATTTATGTAAAAAAGTGATTTTGTGAAAAATGTCACTTACATGGTTTTAGCGTTCAAGGAACGTCCTGTCCACCAGATGTCTAACATTAACTCAGCTATCACATTGTCATTACACAGGCACCCCTGTCCACCAGATGTCTAACATTAACTCAGCTATCACATTGTCATTACACAGGCACCCCTGTCCACCAGATGTCTAACATTAACTCAGCTATCACATTGTCATTACACAGGCACCCCTGTCCACCAGATGTCTAACATTAACTCAGCTATCACATTGTCATTTCACAGGCACCCCTGTCCACCAGATGTCTAACATTAACTCAGCTATCACATTGTCATTCCACAGGCACCCCTGTCCACCAGATGTCTAACATTAACTCATCTATCACATTGTCATTACACAGGCACCCCTGTCCACCAGATGCCTTCCATTAACTCAGCAATCCTCAACATGGGTCAGGAGGAGCTCATAAAATGGCTACGTCACGTCAAATTGACAGAGTATGTATACTTTTTTCACAATGCATGTCTAATTATTAACACTGTGATCAGTCATGTGTTAAATTAGTATTCTGATGATGTATTCTTAAATTTGCTTAAAAAATATTTGAACATGTTTAACAGTTTAATTTAATTTATTGTTTATATGATCTATAACTACAAATAACACTTTTTAGCTCTACTGGCCAAGGGCCAGCAGAGCTTATGGGATGGTGTGCTGTCCGTCGTCCGTCGTGTGTTAACTTTTACCTCGTTAAGACGATAGGGCCTTCATTTTTCGTCAGATCTTTACCAAAAATTAACAGATTGTTAATATCAATGAAAGCTCGGATAAGTTGGAAAACCAGACAGATCCGACCACTTACAGCGGAGGTATGGCCCTTGAATTAGTTAAAAATGCTATATTTTGCTTCGTTAAGACGATAGGGCCTTCATTTTACGTTCTATCTTTACCAAACTTCAACAGCTTGTTAATATCAATAAAAGCTCGGACAAGTTCGAAAAGCAACCAGATCGGACCAGTAACAGCAGATTGATTCCCCTTGATTAAGTTAAAAATTCTCTATTTTGCCTTGTTAAGATGATAGGGCCTTCATTTTTTTAAAAATTTTTTTTCATCATCATATTTCTTCTTTTAATTTATTTTTTTTATAATTTTTTTTAATTTTTTTTAATTTTTAATTATTTTTTTTTTAATTATTTTGTTCATTTTGTTTTTTGTTATTTTTTAATTACTTTCTTTTTTTAATTTTTTTTTTTTTACCTAGCTTACTAGGAAGTATGATTTCTAGTTGTGCCTTTTGCATTTTTTCCGGTTCGTTGATTTTTGATGGAGTTACGGCCCCTTGACATTTTTACTTTAAATTTCTTGTCAGCGCTACTCCTCCTCGACGCCTTGTTGGATTTCTATGAAATTTGGCAGGAAGCCTCAGTATGATGTCTAGTTGTGCAAATTGGGGTATATCAATGAAATCCTGGACAGGTTCGAAAACCAGCTAGATCTTGTTAGTAATGACAGAGTTACGGTCCTTGATTTGTTGAAAAATGCTATATTGTATTTTCCTTAGTTAAATCTGTAGCTACTTCATTTTTTATCTGATCTGTACCAAGTTTGTTTAGAATGTTAATGTAAACCCCCACCCATTTTGATGAAATCTCATTCATAGAAGAAAGTGGGACAAATTAAACAATACCCATGCCAGACTAGACACAGCATACTTATTGCATGATTACAAGGTAAACGATCTAGGGCCATCCTGGCCCTCTTGTTTTTGCAATGTTTTAAAAGAAGTACTGATGGGAATTTTATGACAACAACCCTTGATATAAGATCCGTTTGAGCCAGTAGAGCATCCACAGGCCCTCTTGGGCCTCTTGTTTTTGTCTAGTTTACCGAAAAAACTCGGGTTCAAAACTTTTGTAAAAATTCACATTTACCCTTAACCCGCTAAGCGCAACTGTAATAGCCTTTGCATCCATTGTAAACCCAGATCAGGCAAAGAGTAACTCGCAGGCTTATCAGGGTTTACAATGCCCAGCTGCTGATCAGTCACTTCCCCAAAACACCCCTTAGTCACATAAATGGAATGGTCTTAATTCGAAGAAAGAACATTCCATTACATATATGTAGGGGGTAAAGGGTTAAGACTTTGGGTTAAATGGGTACATCAGGTTTTCTTCGGTATAAGGTCCAGTGGTCCCAACTTAAAATGGACAAATAATGATATTTCAATTCTAAATAGTCTAAACGTAATGAAGGAGATTGAAATTGACCCCTTATTAACAAGGAATTTCATTTTGCACAGGCACCAGTTTTAATTTAACCCTTATAACCTGCTACATATAAGATAAGATAAGATAAGATAAGAGACTTTATTTAAAGAGGGTGACATATTTAGTTTTAAACTAATCTTCCACATGGCCCACTATTATTTACAATATATACAAGTTATAATACAACAAAAATACATATGAATTATCAAATGACTGCAGATGTACTTAACATAACAAATTAAGAGCATCATCATCAATTATAGTTTAACACTCACTTTACCCACACATGTACTTCAATTGACAGTGATATACACGTAGCAACAACAATAATACAAACAAAAACAATAAAAAGCATATCATAAGTTAAACATTTTTCATCAATTTAATTAGGTTACATTGAAAAGCCATTGTTGAACTTTTTTCTTTTATATTTGTAGGTAAGTTATTCCAAATTATTGGTCCAGAGTATGTTAAACTTTGTTTAAATATTTCTTTGTTGGGTTTAGGTATTAAGAAATTGTTTGTAGAACATGACCGTGTTATAGTTGTATTTTCATTTATTTGTCTAAGGTTAAACATTTCATTAATATATGATGGAGTTTTTGATTTTGATATTTTATACATAAATTTTGCTTTTCTGAGATATACTCGGTCAAATATTGTTAATATTTTTAAATTTTGCATACTTTCTAATGAGTTATCAACATTGTAATCTAGAATAATTTGTACAGCCCGTTTTTGAAGGCGAAATTGTCTGTTTAAATTTGTTTGACATGTTCCACCCCATATTACATTGCAATAATCTATGTGCGGCTGAATATATGCTTTGTAGAACTGAACCCTATGCTCAAGACTTAGGTGTTGCTTTATTCTAGACAAAAGCCAAATATTAGATGAAATTTTTCGACATATATGTTCCATGTGATTTTTCCATGTTAAGTTGTTGTCAATAAATATACCCAGTACTTTATCTTTAGAAATCATGCTTAGATTTTCATCATTAAGATGCAAGTTTATTTCTGAAACATTTAATGAAGCACGTTTCTGCTGTGTGGTAATAAGCATTACTTTTGTTTTTGAAGTATTTATTAACATTCCATTTGACTTACACCAGTCTGATAATGATTTAAGTGCAGTTTGCAAATTATTTTCAATAGATGCCAATGTATTATTTATATGATACAAAGTTGTGTCATCTGCATACAAATCAGTTTCAGTATTATTAGTGAAAAGTGGTAAATCATTTATGAATAATAGAAATAAAAGTGGGCCTAGTATTGAACCTTGAGGGACACCATCTGTCACTATTTGATCATTGGACAATATATTGTTGAGTGACACTTTTTGTTTACGATTGTGTAAGTAAGAAGAAAACATGCTAATGAGCTGTCAGAAAGTTTATACACTTTTAACTTTTCTAAAAGAATTTCATGGTCAACTAAATCAAATGCTTTTCTAAAATCAACCATCACTACACCTATTAAAAAGCCTTTATTAATAGCTTCTAGCCATTTGCTGATCATTCGCACTAATGCAGTTTCACATGAGTGAGCTGGTCGAAATCCTGATTGCGTTTTGTGAAGTAATTTGAAATAAGAAAGATAATCCATTAAAGAATCATGGACATGTTTTTCTAATAATTTTGATATAACTGGTAGCACAGAAATGGGTCGGTAGTTGTTTATATCATCTTTTGCCCCACTTTTATGCAAGGGTGTAACTTTGCCCTCTTTCCATTTATCTGGAAATATGGATTCTCTTAAGCTTTTATTGCAAATAAATGTTATGCTATCTGCTATATAATAAGCTGAAAGTTTAAGTAGGCGTGGTCCAATATTATCAGAACCAGTAGATTTGGTAACATCTATATTTAAAAGAAATTTCAAAACTTGATCAACAGAAATTCCTGGAATATTAAATAGCGTATTTTCAGGTAACTTCTCTTCACAAAAAGTTTTTAGTTTGTCAAAATTTAAGGTTTGAACTGGTTCTTTGAGTTTGGAAGCCACAGTCACAAAAAATTCATTAAACTCATTTGCTATATCATTTGAATATTCAATGTCATTATCACCAATTTTTAAATTTGAAATGTTATTGCTGCTCTTTTGTTTACTAACATTTAGTTCATTAAACAATTTCCAAAAGGTACTAGGTTTGTTTTTATTTTCAGTGACAAATTCTTCATATTTTGATTTTTTTGACTCTTTAATTAGATAAGTAACTTTATTTCTCATTGTCTTAAACTCTGTTTCATTATTTAAAGCCTTAAATCTGTCGCGGGTTTTGATAGAATCTATTATTTCAGGCGTAATCCATTTTGGCTGCTGTTTATTTTTAACCCTATGTTGTCGAATTGGTATGTGTGAATCAACTATTTTTAAAAACATAGAATACCATGCATCAACAATTTCATTTGTGTCTTCAAAACTTTTAATTGTATCCCATTGTGCAGACTGCAGGTCTTCTATGAATTTTTCTTCATTGAAATTTTTAAAAGATCTGTATGAAACTGTATATTGAGATTTTTTAGGGGCATAGCAGTTTGGCTTACGTGTTATAAAGATCGGAAAGTGATTGCTAAGTCCTATTTGTGGGACATCTACTGACTTTATATTAACATGAACATTACAATATATAATATGATATATCAAAGTTGTAGAAACTGAAGTTTTCCTTGTAGCTACATTAACTTTTTGAGAAAGGCCAAAAGGTTCCATGTACTCTAACCATGCAGTTTTAGTTTGTACATTTAGCAAATCTCTATTAAAATCTCCAAGGAGGTAAAGTTCTTTCTGTTCTTTTAAAACATTTTCAAGATGATTTTCAAAAATTTCATTCCAAATTATTGCTTCATTTGGATTTCTGTAAATATTACCAATGAGAAAACTTTTAGAATTTTTTGGGGATATTTCAAGCCATAAACACTCAATATCCTTGACTTCTAGATCACTCCTTCTTTTACAATTAATTTCGTTCTTACAATAAACAATGATACCACCTCCTTCTTCCTTTCTCTCATTAGTTATAACCCTATCTCTTCTAAAAAATTGATAGTTATCAAGCTGAAAAACACTGTCAGCATGAAAATGTTTTAACTTAGTTTCACTAAGTCCAAATACATGAACAGCGTTATTAGAATGATTTAACATTAGATCAATTTGATCTATTTTATTATGAATACTCTGTATATTTATATGACCAATTCTAAACCCTTTTGAGTTTAACCCTAAATCAACTAAGTTTTGGGCACATGTGGAAGAATCATTATTTACATTATGTATATTATCAGCAGATAGTGTAACATTATTATATAATGAATTCATATTTAAATCATGCACAATATCAGCATGCATATCAGAAAAATTATCCTCAAAAGTTGTATTATTATATAAACTGTCATCATTTATACTTCCATATACTGAAGACACATTGTACTGTTCATTTACTGAATTACAGATGATAGTATTTTCTTGAGAATTTGTCTGTGATCTATGATTAAAAAGACTGGTGTCATTTGATACAATATTGTCCATAGATGTATTAAATACTCTTTTAACAATAAATGGAACATCTGAGGAAAGATTCATTATATTGCATGTATCACTTCTGCAACTCTTTGTTTGTTTAGAGTTATCATAATCATAAGAGTTTGTTTCGACAGTAATACAATGACACTGGATTTTATCACAAATTTCACATAAGTTTTCAAGAATGTCATACTTGTTTAATGTATACGTTGAGAAATTTTCCTCAAAATATATTATGTTTTTGGCATATTTGCCTACTTCCTATTTGTTCCAACACGAAGTGTCCTTGTGACCTAAAAATTTACAACTGAAACACTGGACCTGCACCATGTGAAAACATTCTTCAGTTGTATGGTTTTGTAGTCCGCATTTCATACAGCGTTCTGATGAACTACGCTCAATGTTTGTTGTGAAATCCAGATCGCGTTGTATATAATGGACTGTTATTTCTTTGAATTAAGACCATTCCATTTATGTGACAAAGGATTGTTTTGGGGGAAATGGTTGATTAGCAGCCAGACATGGTAAACCCTGATGAGCCTGAGAGTTACTACAATGAACGCAAAGGCTGTTATAGTCGTGCTTAGCGGGTTAATGTCTTTATTGATACATATATTCTGAACAAAACAGTTTAGCACCACTTTTTAGGTACATAAGGTTAAACTTACGAACAGTGATATAATTGTTTGAAGATATTCGAAATGCTAGGCAAGGACGTGATTTTAAAAAAAAAAGTGTTATTTTATTATTTTCTATGTGACATATCAAAGTTATTTCTCATATATTAAAAACAACTCATTTCATTATACAAACGTATTACTTTGAACAAATTTATTGTTTGGCATTGACAATAATTGTCCATTCTATCATTGTTTTAAAACTGCTGAAATATGTTCACAAGCGATTGTAATTCTCATCGCAATTTTTTTTAAAAATTTTGTAATTTTAAAATTACCTCCCCTTTCATTGAAATGAGAATGATTTTTGATAACCGATAAAAGTATGTTCCCATAATATTTGCTTTATTTTTGTCACTGATTTATAATGTTCCCAAATGACTGTGTAGAATTATTATTGGTCATATCTATGTCATTTTATCATTGACCCTGAACATACACGGCTTTGTATCTCGTCTATGGAAGTGACATACATTTGATGTACTAATTTATTTTGCTCAGTATAGTTATCAATCACTATGTAACAATAAAAAAAATACAACTTCCAAGCTTGTTTTTGATTTCGAGGTGTCAAACATAATGTAAAACTTGTGTTTGCATCTATTCTACAGTTGTATTCCGGCATTCATGGAATTTGACGGCAAGCTTCTTATGCAGCTTAAGCTTATGAGAACGGAGGTAAGATTATAACCTTATATGGGTATCCAGCTCAGTACAAAATTCAAAACCAACATATAGCTGTTGATCCAAACCGAGGTATTTGCCTCAGTTAACTTTCAGGGCTGTCTACAGGACTGAATTTATTAACAGGTGTTTTATGTACTATCCGAGGAGGGCTGGCGTGGCGCAGTCAGTAGCGCGGCGGATTTATAACCAGAGGCCCCTAGTTTAATCCTCCGTGGTGCCACTGAGTGCTGTCGGTGTGTTCTTGGGCAAGACACTTTCCCATAGCTTCATCCGTCATATAGGGATGTAAACCGGGTGGTCCCGTGTATCGGTCTATCCTCCGAGCACGTTAATGAACCTTAGGAATCTATTTGATAATAAGAGTAGGGCAGGTTCCCGGATTCCTATGTATCCTTCCCCTCTCTCTGGGGCGGCTCTAAATAACCTATACTGTGTTGATGAGCCGTTAAACAACATTCAATTATATGCTAACCAATTGCTAAAATTGAGCTTAGGAGTACCACGGAGTAGATTTGAAACATGCTACACTGGCCTAGGCTGCTTTAAATATACCCTTGATTTATCAATATCACCTAATCTATTTCATTGCAGGATAAACTGCATGGGGCAGTGAAACAAATATGTGTTTTACTCAACCATTATTACTATACCAAAATAATATGTTTTTAACTATCTTAGAAATTATTAAATATGGTTTGGTGTCAGATGTTTTTTAAGAATTAAAATATCCAAGTGTCCTTTAATGGTGTGGTGAAGTTTTTGAGTACTTATGTTTTTTATTTCTATTTTTACAGGCACCAGAGTTTTTCTATCAATGCTTAGAGAAAAGACTGAACATGTCGTTGATTGAGATATTGAAATTTACACGGGCGCTGGAAGAACTTTGAGCAATAAACATTGATATTTAAAGCAATGTCATTGAGGTCATTATGACCTCTAAAACAGTACTGCAGCAGTGTGACCTTGAACTTTAATTTGAGGTCATGAACTCTTATACAGTTTCAGGATTTCTCAAAGACAGGCGAGATTATCTCAGAATATAAAGCAGGACCGCCAAAACTTTATAACAAAAAATCCTGAGATTCTGGATTTTATCCAGAGATATGGCAGGCCTGAAAAAGCTGAAATAAGAGAAAGTAGTGTAAAAGCTGGGGAAATAATGGATGGAAACTACCGGTAGTCATTGCTGGTCTGGATTTCAAAAAAGCTTGTGTTGCCAGGGTTGAAGGGAATTGAAGGTATTTAACAAGAAAATTAAGGGAGCCAGTAGGAAACCAGATAACCAGTTGTGGTTAAAAATAATGACAATGTATTGAAATCAAAAAAATGACAAGGAAATATGATATTCTATTGTATTGATACAGAACGAGACAAACTTGTAAATACATGTATCTGCACTGATAAGAGTCAGTGTCACCACTGTGTGGTTACGAGGTCCTGTTATGCCATGATGTCTGTCCATCAAACTTTTAAATATGATTTTTTCTGTCTTTGTTGTAAGGAAATATCTAATAATAACGCTGGTGTGCTTAATCTTAGTATTTATGAGGGTTTGGATTGGGCAGATACATCTATGAGGGCATGGATTGAATAGATATATTTATGAGGGCTGGAATAGGTAGATATACATTGTATTAATGAGAGCCTGGATTGGGAAGATATGTTTACGAGGGTATGGATTGTGTAGATATGTTTATGAGTGTCTGGATTGTGTAGATATGTTTATGAGGGTTGGATAGGGTAGGTATATTAATGAGGGCTGGAATAGGTAGATATATTAATGACAGCCTGGATTGGGAAGATATGTTTTTGAGGGTATGGATTGTGTTATGAGGGTCTGGATTGAATAGATATATTTATGAGGGCTGGAATAGGTAGATATATTAATTACAGCCTGGATTGGGAAGATATGTTTACGAGGGCATGTATTGAGTAGATATGTTTATGAGGGTCTGGATTCTGTAGATATATTTATCAGGGCTGGATAGGGTAGGTATATATCTGAGGGACTGGATTGAGTAGATATATTTATGAGCGCTGGATTTGGTAGATATATTTATGAGGGTCTTGATAGGGTAGGTATATTTATGAGGGCCAGGATTGAATTGTAAGTTATATTTATGAGGCTCTGGATTTGGTAGATATATTTATGTGGCCTGGATTAAGGAGATATATTGAATAGTGATGAATAATGACTATATAACAGTGTGTACCGGTAGGTGAGGTACTTAATAATAATAATAATATATGTAGATACCGATTTTTTTTATACAGGTTCATATATTTTTGTACCAAAGTATTGTCATTATTCAGAAGTCCTTATATCCCTTTCAAATCCCTCGTAAATATTGTTTAGCGCAGATAAATTATTTGAGTCACCCCCTTGCAATCTTAGGTGTTAACAATCGTCCAACGACCCATTCCAGAATGTTCTATGTCAGCAGACTCTTAGAATCATTCTGATCTGCTCTCTACCGTCGCCATTACTGTATTGAAGATAACAAGAAGTTTATACTAAAAGAAATTTCTGTAGCTAGAGGAAGCTAAATAAAGAGAAAACATCATCATAGATCATTACAGAAAGGTTGTTTTCAGATAAGTAGATATAAATTACTGCTATTGTTTTGCTATTATTAGCATATTATACACATACTATAGCTACGCTGGAACACGCACGAACATTGTCTAAGGCACTGTCAATTTAGTATTTATTACGACGATTTGAGAAGATCTCTGTTAGTATTGATCTACAGTAGCTTTAGAGCTATATCATTTGTAGATTGTTTGATTATCCGATCAAGGATTTCAGTATGTCAAATTGGGTAACGTTGTTTACCACATTTTGTTTTCACACATATAAGCCCTTTTCAAATCCCTCATAAATGCTATAAATTAGATTTTTACCAGCTCCACAGAACAGCTTTTTGGTTACAATATTCAATAAGTAAAATATTTCAAAACTTGGTTGGTTTTGCCATAAAAGGTTTGATGGATATATATCTGGTTTTAAGTGTTAACAGCCTGCTCTGTGCATTGTATTCTGGGCATCTGTCACATTGATAACAAGTACATTTTCCAATGAGTGCAGGTATCTGATTGGCCAATTGTTTTGGAGGATAAAATCAGAGGAATACCAAAGTGTTTTGATAAAGATTGGATGAGGGTGACAAATATTCAGATTTTGATGAGCTTGTCTTTAGTGATGACTACTAACTGACATCAACATTTTAAATTATGTTATGGTCAGTATTAAACTGCAACCTTACTGACCAAAAGTCATAATTCCAAAAGTGTGTGGCATTGACCCATTGCTGATTGTTTTGAACACAGACCTAATAACAAATAGATTGGACGCTACGAAAATTATCTCAATTTCAGGTGGCACAATGCGAAAATTTCACAAAATATTTCCAAACTTTAAACACACATATCATGAAGAGTTTTACAGATACAAATTTCATTTATGCCAAATCCCATCACAAATTTAATTTTCTTTCCAATCATAGTATTTTCCTTTCTCTTACATTTAGAGAAAAAAAGAAGTTTGACAGAAACTTTGACTATGTCAAAACCTTGATTTTTAAGTGAAAAACGAAAAATGATGACATTTTTAACTTTAAACATATTTTTATACAGTTTCTTATTTTGAAAATAAACTTAAATTATTATAATCCCATTTTGCTATTCACTATGAATCTTTTGAATGTATTCTCATCAAAATCAGTGAATAATTGAGAGAGAAGATAGAAGGAAAAGTTAAGGTGCCACGTGAATTTTGGTTACTTCATTGGTTAAGATGGGAAGTTTCCTATCTGTTTATTTATATGTCTGTGTTTTGAATATGTGTGTGTATAAAGAGAAACAGAAAGCCTGCACTTTCATTTATTACCAATGTTGATGTAGAAGATTATCAGAATACAACAGGAGACGTGTGTTCTGTAACATTCATTCTAATTGGTTTATGTTTATTAAAATAGAACGAATTTTAGTTAAAATCAGTCTGATTGGATCATTATTCTGTAACAGTCATTCTGATTGGTTCATGTTTATTACAATCGGAAACCAGTTTCAGTTACAATCAATCTGATTGGGTCAATGTTATGTAACACCAATTTTGGTTGGTTCATGTTTATTACAGTAGGAACCAGTCACAGTTTAAGTCACAATCAGTCCGATTGGATCAGTGTTCTGTAACATTCATTCTGATTGGTTTATGTTTATTACAATAAAGAACCAGTTGAAAGTTTTAAGTTACTTTTATGTAATTCATTCTGTTCGTGTGCTGATTTTGATAGTGTGCATGTCCTTTATTGTAAATAGCACAAAGCAATTATGAATTTGCCATGATTATAAGATAGTCATACTTACACACAGAGCATCATGTAAAGTTATTTGTGAAAAGTATTGTCTTGCCGTATTGTTTGTATGAACACTACTTCAGGAATATTGATTGTTTTATTTGTTTTTCAAAATGAATTTCATTATGATTATTAGTTAGTAATTCATAACTTGCACATCCGGTCAACTTCCGGTAGCTTGAGATATTCAGAAGGTGAAAATAAAGGGGTTTACTCGGACTTTATCCTCAATCTCTATATGAAAAATGAAAATATTAGACCATGATTTAAATTAAATGTATCCATATTGGTGTTTGAAAATCAGACAACACCAAAAGAAGATACATAGATGTACATAAAAAATAAAGCTTTTAATATAATTATCACTACAATACAAACTAGTTTTATAAAGGGCTAAAGTCAGTTGAGCACCAACGATAAACACTGAGTTTACCCCCTACCAGAATGTGGAGGTCTTTTATTTTATTGATCACTGATTGGTCAAATTATTTTGATGATGTCATGTGAATGTTATGAATTATTATTAAATTAATTAGTTCTTGTGTATGCATATACAAATAGTTTTTTTACAACATCATTTTGTAATTTTGATTGGACTGGATGAGGTGAACTGGAAAAATCATGAGTGTCTATGAATACAATTATCATAATATTCTTCAATAGGGAACATGCATGTTAACTAGATCAGCCCTCATGTTTTAAACAGTTTAGGCATTGTTTATAAAATAGTTTGGTCTGGAAAACTCTACTCATTACGTTTTGTTGTATGAATCATCACTGTTAATTCATAGAAGTGATTGTTCTGACTAGGCATGACAGAGTTATGTCCCTTTTTTGTGATAACGTAATTATAGACGAGTGTTACTTTTTGTTATCCCTGGAGCTTTATATTAATTTTCTTATCTTATCTTTGATATTTTCGTCAATAAAATGTGTTAGTTTGTAAGAGTAGTACTTGAATAAAAGTAGGTCAATATGAAAAGCCTTGACCTACTTTTCGCACTTAATTCAATTTACATTTAAATTTTATTATTTGATGAAAGGACTAAAGTGGGGTATCCATGTCCTATGGATTTTAGTCCTGCTATTTCTTCTTGATTTTTTTTAAACTCTTTTAATTTTAAAAATAATATAATGTTAAACTTTATTCAAACACACATTTTCTGTGATGGAAATGTTCTAATTTACTTTTTCTAATTAAGATGAGTATATATTGTGCCGTAAAAAGTGCTAAAATGAGGCTTATGAAGTTGATGGTAATAATAATGAAGATGATGTTACTGTTGATGATGATGATTACGGTGATTACGGTGATGTTGATGTTGTCGGATAATAATGGGCTTCCAACACAAGTTCCTGTATTGGATATGATAGGCTAGTGGTGGCTGGTGATGGCTAGTGGTGGCCTGCTTGCCTCTCACCCAGAATGTGCAGGTTCAGTAAGCAGCTGAACAATTGAATTGAATTGGAGTTTATAGTCGCACCAACAGCTAATGTCATATGGTGACATTTTCCAGCTTCCATTGGTGGAGGAAGATCACAGGTGCCCCTCCGAGCAATTTTCATGCACGGGTGGGCACCTGGGAAGAGATTCCTCGACCCATGAGGGATTGAACCCACAGCGGTGAGGGGCTAATCAGCTGAAAAACACGATGATTTGTTTACCTCGAGTCCTTAACTCCCTGTGTTTTGCTTTTGCTCTGTTTTGAGCAAATCCCTTATTTCTCGGATTCCTATGTAAACGGATTTCTATGTAACCTTCCTCTCTCTCTCTCTGGAGTGACTTTGTATAACCAATAATGTGTTGACGAGGCATTTAACAACATTCAATTTGCCTCCTGTCAGATGGATTGGTTAATTGAGCAGCCCCGTCAACTTCATATGATCCTCTGAGCATGTGAAAGAACAACTGGAATATATTTGATCACAAAAGGAGCAGCTCTATTAACAAGTCAAATAATGTATTGATGAGCCAGTAAACTGTAATTTAATTAATTGGGCCAAAAATCCGCCCAATCAATCGTTGCCTTCTGGAATTTCGATTTTCGAAGATTTTGTCTTTTTCGACAACCATGAAGGCAAATACATTATGCTACTGTTTAAATAAGTGTGGGAGGTGGGGACAATGTCTGGGAGGTGAGGACGGGACAATGTCTGGGAGGTGGGGACAATGTCTGGGTGGTCAAACTCACTTGTGACAAAAAGATCGCATGTTTGAGCTGTGGCCAGATCAGAAACATTGGGTGTGACCTTGATACTGTGATGGAAACCCTCGTCGCATTCCACTTCCATTTTAATTCATTGGCTCAGAATATTTTTGAATCTATGATTAAAAAGATAAAAGCCTATCAGTAAGGATCTAGAAGAGCCCTTTAGGTAAGGGCTACAAGGCTCAGGGGCTGGTGAGGCCCAGTGGATATCACAGTAGACTTGAAACCAGAGGACCCGGGTTCAAGCCCTGCTGGTGCCACTGAATTTTATAGGTGTGTCCTTGGGGAAGATACTTTCCCTTAGCCTTATCCATCAGACGGGTACGTAAACCAGTGGTCCTTAGTATATATTCATTAGTAAAAGTAAGGCAGGTTCCTGGACTTCCTGTACATTATTCCCCTTTCTCTGGAGCTGCTCTAAACTAACCTACAAAGTGTTGATGAAATGTTAAAATTGCAATAAAAAACATTCCATAAAGCGCAGTACAAATAAAATAAGAAGGCACATGTTTTTTTTGCTTAATTTGTTTTCAAACATTTGATCAAAACTTTAAAGCCAAAAGGCTTTTATCTTTATGAAAGCCTAGATGACGATACAAGCTATTAGATGCAATACCTTGTTATGTTATCCCCATAAAGTTGTGACAATTTGGAGCTGGTTTTAATCTCAGTTGGACAGATTGGAAGTGATAGAATGTGACGTTATATGTTATGTTAATTAGTATACATGCTTTGGTTATATCTTAGTTTTATACACGTCTGTAGTTGTTTTTTATATGAGTTTTATACACACTGTTGCAATTAAATGTTTGATATATTGATTTTATACAGTTCTGAATCATTTGATGTATTAATTTTGTATAATTCTGAAATCGTTAGATGTATTAATTTTATACACTTTGCAATTGTTTGATATATTTATTTTATATACACCTGCAATTGTTTGATATATTAATTTTTATACACTTATTCTAGAATTACTGTTGGTTGTTTTATAAAACGTAATTTACATATTCTTGACTTATTTTTTTCGGATTTTGATTTTACTCTTGAAAGTCATGTTCAAAGTTGTTTTACGCTAAAGAAGTATTCATTTTATATGTTTTTTGGATATTCAGTTTTCATATAACATAAATAGACTGCATGTATAACTCACCTGTCTCAATTATGTACATAAAACAGTTAAAATAAAACCGGATACATTTCCAATAATTTACATTGATGTACTGGATACATTTCCAATAATTTACATTGATGTACCGGATACATTTTCAATAATTTACATTGATGTAGAGGTAAACATACATTTACTGCAAAACAGTAAGGTAAAAAGAGTGTTCAGTAAGGGCAGTATTTTCAGTGAGGGTATAGTTGTTTTACCAATTTTCAGCACACTCAGTGTAGGGTAGTAGGATGGTAAATATAAAAAGTGGAAGTAAATAAAACCGGAATATTTAGTACCTTATTGTAGGTATAAAATTCAAACTTTTAGGTCGGAGGCAAAAAAAATTTGAAAACAAACATTTTGTTTTCATTTTTACCAACTTTTACGGTAGGAGGTCGGGTTAGTAGTCCTAAAAAAAAAAAGACTGGTCTAATTACCTAATTTTTCTTCAGACAAAAACATAATCCCTCAATCGGAATATGCCCCGTGTGGTTGCCGGGTGTCCCGTTTGGTCACGGGGGCAAAGAATACGGCCACTGCAGATCCCTTTGGAGGGGTAGGCAGAGGGGTAGAACCCCCAAATGCATGTTCATTTTATCATTTTTTGTTCATGTTCATTAAAGGTCTTCATCATGATCCCTGCATTGTTTCAGGTGCTATCTCGCTCGCATCAAAAGAGCAGTGGCAGAAAAACAATAACGTGTCTCCAGCGTAAATGGAGTTTCTACGATAGAATTTGCGGCAACTCTGCAGTTCAGGGTGAGAAGGTTCTAGGCCCATTTTCCATATTTTATCTCGATGTACATGGAAGATGAGCCTGGCATGTTCATGCTTTTTAGGCGCCATATAACCTTTTCATGTGTTGGTGCGACTTAAAACCCCAATTCAATTCAATTCAATCGGAATATTGCCCAATCTCAGTGACATTTTTGCACTAATATTGGTATTACATTTCTGTTGAACATTTAGCATGGGAAAGATCAACAATAAATCGAATTTAGATAATATACACTGTGAGTTATATTTATTTAACTGTTTGACCTAACACCGAACAACTCTGTCTAAGAAAATATTAATGAGAAATATGGGTGTCTGCTGCAACTTTGACAATGTTATATAATATACTAAAAAAAATAAGCAAGTCCTTATGTACATTTATCTTAAAGAAATTGAATGGTATTTTATAGTCCGAAGTATTACAAAACATTTGCATGACATAGGGTGAACTTCTCTTTCACTAATTAGTTGTGATCCAATGTAGGTATCAAGAGTTACCTCCCATTTAGTTAAAACAGCGTATTTCATACTTAAAAAATACCAATATGATAAAGAACATGGTTAAATGTCACTAAATAACAGTTCTGGGTTTCAAGTTATAAAAAAACGCAAAATCAATGGGTACTAACCTTGTCATTATAAGGCAATAACGAACCAAAGTTTAAAAAAATTGAAATTACCTCCCTTTACATTGAAATAAGAACAAAATTATAATATCTGTAAAGCCGATAGATTAAAACAGTTCGTTCTTTTATCCACAGATACCGTTTCAAACACAATGCCCTGCATATATCTGCTAATTATGTTTATTATATTTTTAATGACCTCTGCAACGCATAGCCTAGAGTATGCGCAAATTAATTTGCCATGAAATTTACTTGCTAAACTTATTTTTATCGGTATAGATTGGGGAGTTGAATTGTGGGTGTTCAGCAATGTCGGCCATTTTAGTTTTTTATGAATGATAAACACTGTATATTATGCAAGGTGGATTTTACAAATTCCAGTTTAAAAATGAGTTGTGTTTGATTTAAATTAATTTTGTAGTGTTCTTGTGATATAGTATGTGATAGTTTTTATGTACATGTTATATATATATTAAATGGTTGGATTTTGTTATATAAATTACCTTGATATATTAATATACATGCCAATTATTGAAAGTAACTGCCAAAATGTTATTTTGGAACATATGTTTTCTAAAACTTAAAGAGACACATGGCAATCTTGAGTTCTCCAGGTGAGAAGGTTCTAGGCGTATTTTGCATATTTTTTTATCTCACATTACGCGGTCCCGCCTTATTTCCATTAACAAAAAACATGTTTGAAAATGATTATTTTTACAGAAAAAATGTGATAACCTGTTTAAAATTACCTATTAAATGTTTTAATTTTACAATATGCAAACTTTTTAGCCAAAATTAAGGTTTTATTTATTTTTATTATGAAAGTTAATACTCAGATCACGTAATGAATATCATGAAATGTAGGGTGGGCCTGGAATGTTCATTCCTGTTGGCGCCGTATAACCTTTTTGTGTTGCTGCACTGAAAAACTCAATTTAAATCACCTCACCTTATTTACTGAGAATTGAAATTATTAAAAAATGTCAATGTCAGGCTTACTTAAAGCTGCTAGTAAATGTTTAAACATTTGGGAAAATTTGATTTTGTTGTTCTTATTTTGACCATAAGCTTTACTTAATATTGATGCATTTCATAATCATTCAGCCTGGTCAACCATCTAGTTAACACAAAACACACACACAGATTCAACATGTTATATGGTTATAAAATTAAGACGCAAATATTCAATATTGTGTGGGAAACTGAGATTAACACCGGGCCCCGTTTTCTCGCAAACTTTGGAGTCAAAATATCAAGTTCAGCTATACAATTTCGAAAGTCTTACTTAATTCATAATTTTGCATTGCAGAGATGTTGAGATTTTATTTTATTTTCAGTAGGTGATAAAATCTGTGTTACTCGGTTTTTATCGTTAGGTTCTATAGTAAAATAAAAATCTTTGGCAGAGTAAAAAGATGATAATTTTCACGATTTTGATTTTAAAAGATACATATATTGAATCAGTTTGCATGAATGTCCATGAAATTGGCAGGGTTTTAAAATAATCACACTGTAAATACCTTAATTTTAACAGTAAACTTGGTTGAACATCAAGGATAAAGACCGAGTTTATCACCTACCAGAATGTATTGGTTATGTCTTATTTCTGGTCACTGATTGGTCAGTTTTTTTGATGATGCTCTATCAAAATTATGAATGGTCATGAAATTACTCGAAACTTTACACAAATAAGGACAAGCAAATATTACAGCAGTCCTGAAGTTTCGAAATGGAAAACACTCATTGAAAAAAGTTATAGCTAAAAGAAATATTTGAGTTTTGAGCTTGAGCCTCGGATTTTGGCTGAGCAAGATTGGAGAATATTGGGCCGCTTGTTTTTGGAGACTCTAGGTATCTGTGTGTCCATTTAAGAACCAAGTAATGTGTTCCTTTAAAGTAATTTTGTATAACTCTCTTAAAAGATAAAGATGTAAATTTGTTAAGTTTTATTTTTATCCAAATTGTTTATGCAATTTAATTTTTATTAAACATAACATAAAGGGACATAACTCTTAAACATTATATCAGAGACATAGGTTTTATATCTCTGATTACTGTATATAGAATCAAAGCAGAAGACTCCAAATGCATATATGTTGTATAGAATTGAAGCAATGATCTCCAAGGGTATGTAAGTCATATAGAATCAAAGCAAAGGAAAGGTGTATCTATCATATCTGGAATCGAAGCAACGATCTAATAGGGTATATGCATTATAAAAAAAACGAAGCAACGATCTAATAGGGTATGTGCATTATAAAGAAACGAAGCAACGATCTAATAGTGTATATGCATTATAAAGAATCGAAGCAACGATTTAATAGGGTATATGCATTATATAGAGTCGAAGTATCTAATAGGATGTATGCATTATAAAGTAACGAAGCAACGATCTCAAGGAATGAATGGTGTTTTTCTGCACATCGACAGATAAAGCAACGATCTAATTAGGTATAAGCATTATATAGAATTGAAGCAACGATCTAATAGGATATATGCATTATGAAGAAACGAAGCGACGATCTAATAGGATATATGCATATATTATAAAGAAAGGAAGCAATGATCTAATAGTGTATATTCATTATAAAGAAATGAAGCGACGATCTAATAGGACATATTCATTATAAAGAAGCGAAGTAACAATCTAATAGGACATACCGGTATGCATTATAAAGAACTGAAGCGACGATCTAATAGGATATATGCATTATAAAGAAACGAAGCAACAATCTAATAGGGTATATGCATTATAAAGAAATGAAGCAACAATCTTATAGGGTATAAGAATTATATAGAATCGAAGCAACGATCTAATAGGATATATGCATTATAAAGAAACGAAGCAACGATCTAATAGGATATATGCATTATAAAGAAACGAAGCAACGATCTAATAGGATATATGCATTATAAAGAAACGAAGCAACAATCTAATAGGATATATGCATTATAAAGAAACGAAGCAACGATCTAATAGGATATAAGCATTATAAAGAAACGAAGCAACGATCTAATAGGATATATGTAGAATAAAGAAACGAAGCAACGATCTAATAGGATATATGCATTATAAAGAAACGAAGCAACAATCTAATAGGATATATGCATTATAAAGAAACGAAGCAACGATCTAATAGGATATAAGCAATATAAAAAAACGAAGCAATGATCTAATAGGATATATGTAGAATAAAGAAACGAAGCAACGATCTAATAGGATATATGCGTTATAAAGAAACGAAGCAACGATCTAACAGGATATATGCGTTATAAAGAAACGAAGCAACGATCTAATAGGATATATGCATTATAAAGAAACGAAGCAACGATCTAATAGGATATATGCATTATAAAGAAATGAAGCAACCATCTCCAAGGTATATGCATTATATAGAGTCATATAGCATCATGTTTGTATTTTGTCAATGTTTTGAACTAGTAAATTCATTTATTACAGTGTGTCTTATTCCAGCTGACATAATACTTGCAAACCATTTCAAAAAGAATGTTTACATTGATAATTCATATTGCCCTTTTATTAAGGTGTATTATGTTTTAATAATTTCATGGAATTTATTGTTTTTAGTAGTCGGATAGTTTCATTGTTATTATAGTGAAGAGGTTATGAATTTTCTCTTTAGAACACTTTTTGTTTTTTTCTGAATAGAATAAAATATTCTACTTTATATTCTATTCTATTCTAGAAGTTAGATGTGAGAAACTTGATAGAGGTAAAAGGTTTTCAACGTTTACATGCAACGTTTAAGGGTAGCCTCCCATTGGATTAAACATTTTATTTCACATGCATTCTATCCAAATATGTGCAATCCTATTAGAACAGCGTATCATAAAATAGATGAGTTTTATTTTTTCAAATATACGTAGGTGTCTTTTTACATGAAACTTGGGATGTAAATATATATCTGTTTACATCCCTGATGAAATTTCAAGTTCAGTATGTTTACACGTTTATCAAATAAGTCCTTAGAATCATTTAATAATAAGTCCAAAATATATATGTGTGAATCGGTCCAAAAAAAACTTGACCTAATCACACCAAACATTATATTATACAGTTTATTTTATTTTATTACTGTGATACTTTTTCATTTATTTCTGTGATACACGTTATTGTTTTTTATGATTACTGTAAATTATTTTCTATACCTCAAATGATCTCAGTTGTTTTGTGTTTTGTTTATTTACATACATATTACTGTGGTTATATATATGCAAAGACTATATGTTTGGCCACAGACCTAATAACAAATTATTAATATGTCTGTGGTTTGGCGTGAAGCTTGACAATGCTATCTTAATGGCATGGGTTCGCGTCATTTCTTCCGAATTGTTAATGTTTTTGTTCGACACAGTTTCAAGTTTTGTTTACCGTATATTTTTCATGATGAGGCTTTAGAGCGTTAGTGCTACAGACCTCTGCCCCTTATGGGTTCTCGCCCTGGAGGAGGCATATCTGATGGGAAACTTAAGAGGAGGCATATCTGATGGGAAACTTAAGAGGAGGCATATCTGATGGGAAACTTAAGAGATGGCATATCTGATGGGAAACTTAATCTTTCCCTCATCTCATCTCCCTCTGAAGTCGCTATTCCAATATAACATAAATACAATGTACAGTATGTTGTGTAAAACCCCATTTTATTTCATTACATTCTTCAGTTAGTATCCAGAAGAGTATCCACAGACAAACTAATTCAAAATGGCCTTTAAGAAACCAGTGATTCATGCCAACAGTATGAACAATATGGGCAGTACACCCAAACTGCATAGAATGTAGAATAAGACATAAGTATGTTTGGGGATTAGTATGTCAAAGGTCAAGGTCACATACTTGGCTTAAAGCAACCAAAATAAATTAATATATACATCAGTGATCGTACAAAGCTATCACTCACTCAAAATTCACTTTACCTTGACCTAGTCATCATTTGACCTTGACCTAGCCAGGAAGCTTTATACTTACTCCCGAACCAGGATTAATACACTATTTTTTATTTTTTAAAATGCATGTTTAACATACTCATCATTTTTATCTCGTCATCTGTGAATTCATTAAAGACTGTTTAATTGGCCCTTTGTTAAAAACATACTATATGTACAAGATAGCAAACGAAGATATAAAAATCTAAAGACATGTTTTTCTACAACAAAACACCTTGAATGAAAAGCAAATATGCATACTCAAAAGGTCTTATATTACGTCCATGGCATAATTTATATATTTTACTCTCCTACAAGCAGTAAGTGTCCTCACTAATATAGACAGTGGCAAGAGGAACTTTAAAAATCAGAACTAAAATCAGCGATTATCAGTTCATATATGTGTGATCTTTCCAAATCAGTGATAGGCGAGGAATGTAAGGTAATTAATGGGGTTTTTTAAAGTTCCCCGGCCATGTTTTGTTTCATGAACATGTTTATGTTTATTTAAATCGAAATCAATACCCAATAATACATATTTACAATTCGCACATTGCAATATCTGTGAAAAGCGAGAATAAGATTTTATTTGATGACGTAGCAAAGTTTGAACAGGTAAATTAATCCACAGGTAAATGTATTTATCAGTTCTCTGGCAATAGTTGTGTAGCTATACAATTCAGATTTACCTCATTTCCCCGTGCAGTCGCGCAGTGGTAAAAGTAGTATCTACGTCGTGCAAATAATACTTATTTTTTACATACAACTTAGTAGCGGTTTATATGTTTCTCTCCGGGACTATCAAGAAATGTTCATATGATGATTAAGAGGTACATTTCTTAATTGATAACACTACAAAAAGGGTGGCCATTCATCTTTAAATATTTTTATGAATTGTTTATGTAATGGTGATGCGTTATTTGATGTGTGATATTTTGAGATTATATTGTGTTACAGACCTGCGTGACTTCATGGTTCTAGGGTTTTATTTAGTTTACATGTCACAATGTCAGTTGGCTTTTCTGTCTGTGTATTTAAATATATATACATTGTTTTATATATTAAATATTTATAATCTATTTGTCTATTTTAACTATCTTCACCAGAAACCCTGATACCTGGCAGGTCTCCCCTCTGAAAAAAACTCTCCCATTTTTAGCTCACCTGGGCCGATTGATCAGAGGTAAGCTATTGGGGTGATCACTCTTTGTCTGCTAAACTATTGGGGTGAGCTCTTAGTGATCACTCTTTGTCCGGTAAGCTATTGGGTAAGCTATTGGTGGTCATTCTTTGTCCGGTAAGCTATTGGGGTGAGCTATTGGTGATCACTCTGTCCGGTAAGCTATTGGGGTGAGCTATTGGTGGTAATTCTTTGTCCGGTTAACTATTGGGGTGAGCTATTGGTGGTCATTCGTTGTCCGGTAAACTATTGGGGTGAGCTATTGGTGATCACTCTTTGTCTGGCCCTTGTTAACTTTTGATAAAAACAAATTCTGTACAGAAACCGCTCAGTCAATTTTGACAAAAATGCACGTGGATTATCCTTAATAAATCCCTTGGAAGCAACTCTGTTTTACTGAGTCTGTTCCTGATAGGTAATTATAAGATGCAACCCCTCTAATGCCTCCTAGCACCGGCTTAAGCGATATTCTACTTTGAAGCAACACTGAATGGGTTTGATAATCCCAAAGGACCAGTAGATAATAAAAATACTGATTTGTAGTCGGGGCGACATTTTACAGCCACCACACGGCACTAAACAAACGCTAGTGTGAATGTCACTAAATACAGAAAATACTGAAAAGTTGATCCCTTGGAAGCAACAAACACAAAACAAGAGAGAAAAGTAGTGCACTCGGTCATATTGAGTCTGTTTATGAGAGGTAATTATACGATGCTATACCTCTCACGCCTCCTAGCACCGGCTTAATCGATATTTTACTTTAAAGCAAAGTTACAGGTTTCAGATTTATTAAAATGGAGACATAGTGAAATCGAAGATAGCTGTCGTTACTATAAAAGGTCAAAACCTATTTTGACAGCTTTTCTTTATTAATCACCGTCAAGCCGTAGAATATCAAGTCTGTTCATATACAGTCTAGTCTCCGGGTGTAAAAATGGCCACGCCCATGTGCTCCAAAGTTTGTATATTGGGCCCATGGGATCCAAAGTTTGTATATAGATATTTTGCATGTTTTACAGACTTATATTATAATAACTTAATCATAAGGGTAAGAAATCACGTGGTATTTTCAAAAAATAACGGCAAAATTACAATTCAGAACCGATTATCAGAACTATCTGGCTGTTCAGGTCATATAATAATATATAAGTGCCGATTAAAAGTATAGGGTTTTACAATGGTTCTTAAAATACCCATGATTGAATATGTGTAAAATGAATTATGAGTTGGTAACTCTTATTTCAATGCTCCAGTTTTTGGGTTTGATCTGCAGCATGACTTGTTTAAGCCGTTTATATTCTGTCTATAGAGTTTGGATTTTCAAAATATTAAGTTATATAGTTATATATATATATATATAGTTTTAAAGACACCAGTTTATTGGGTCAAAAATGATTTTTACACTCGATATATTGGGTCCTTACCTTGTTATTGGGTCCTCAATCTGCATATTGGGTCTTGACCCAACAATTCAACGATCCAACAATACATTCATGTTTAACAGAACTACATTTACATAATTAGGCCTCTCGCACATAACTTATTTTACACGTTTATTGGGCCCCTTAGTAGGGGTTATCTCCCCTTGACAGTTTGCTAAGTGTGTATATATACTGTTTATCCAATCAGAGTTCAGGTCAGAGTTCAGGACCAAATACATTGGGAAATTCATTATGACCCAATAAACTAGTGATGCGGTATATATATTATTTTTTTTAACAAGACCCAGCAAAAATGTTGGGTCAGACCTAGTATTATGGTTTGAGAATAAAAGGCGTTAACAGTTGAATTACCCGTTAAGTTACGACTATATAGGGATACATAAGTACCTTTAGATGTACTTAATTCATAAAAAAATACCAAACACGTATATACACACTATTTCAGGGTGGTCCCAAGAAATCTGTTCAAATTGAGAGACCCAGTATCCTGGTGACTTTAAGTATGTATATGCCTACATACATATATAGTATATATAGTTGTCATGCATATATTGCTTGTTATACTAGTAGAATTTGTATCTCGGTTCGGAACTATTTGCTAGACTGTGTGCAGTGTATGAATACGTTGTCATTAAGGTGGAACGCAATAGTCCCCAATCTCTACCCAGAGTACACTCGTTCCTCATTTGACTCTGTCAACGTCAAAGGAATTAGGGCGAACGGTTAGGTCACGTGATTATTCAAATATTATTTTTATGAGTTATTTTTTTTTAGTAATTTTCTGCTATCGAGCTTCGGTTTGAAATGTTTACATATGCGTTTCGATTGAGGAGACCTAAGTACGTATTATTTTTGTAGTAAAATAGTCCCGATTAAAACTAAATTGTTTTCATGCATTATTTCAAATCTTGCAACATCTAATTTGCAGATATTCTGAAATTTATATTTACACAAGAAAGAAATAAGTTTTATGCAAATATATTCTAATTTAACAGGTTTTACCAAAATCTTGTAGTTTAGTAGTTAGCAGAGATATATGTGAGTGCAAGGAACGATAACTCTGTGTGGAGATTGAATAGTCCCGTCTAAAACGCCCACCGCGCCCAAAAGTGCTGTGAAAACAGAACACTGAACATAATTGACAGGCTCCATGAATTTGAGAGAGCAAACCCCAATCAATTAATCCAGTCGACTTACAGGTGTCAAGACAACAATACAGTCTAGGTGTGTCAGAGTAGAGCAACCTTTTGATTGCCGTGTTGGGGTTCATTTCTGCTACATTTCCCGCCAAATGCAATTGTTCACTGAGTTTACATTTCCCGCCAAATGCAATTGTTCACTGAGTTTACCTGAGTGCAATCGCAAATATACATTTAGGTATATTAAAGGTACTGGAGACGTTTTGAAAGAATACTAATGTGTATCAATACGCGTTAAACCATGATAATGTGTTTTAGTTGCATTTAATTAAACCGAACAAAAAAAAAAAGAA
Organism: Cyrtodaria siliqua; assembly: GCA_037043455.1. Taxonomy (NCBI): domain Eukaryota; kingdom Metazoa; phylum Mollusca; class Bivalvia; order Adapedonta; family Hiatellidae; genus Cyrtodaria; species Cyrtodaria siliqua. The sequence goes on from JAWPHD010003175.1 coordinate 41,123, forward strand.
ACAACAACATAACATAATGCATTCTCCTGCATGTAAAATTTGCGTGTTCATATGGCCTTGCGGTGTGCAAATGTGGCTACACTGCCTGAATTGAACTGAATATTGTTTAGCGGCTCATCAACACAGTTAGGTTATTTATGCGTGTGTATGTGTACATGTGTGTACGTGTTTGTACATGTGTGTACTTGTCTGTATGTGTGTGGTTACGGGTTGTGAGTGAGTGCGTGCGTGTGTGTACATGTATATACGTGTGTGTACGTGCGCGTGTACGCGCGCGCGTGTGTGTGTGCGTGATTGCGTACGTGCGTGCGTACGTAGATGCATACATGTGTTTGTGTGTTTGCGCGTGCTTGTGTGATGCGTGCGTGCGTTTGTGTACATGTGTGTACGTGTGTGTACATGTGTGTACGTGTGTGTAAATATGGTTACTTGTCTGTACGTGTGTGTTTACGTGTTGTGAGTGCGTGTGTGCGTGTGTGCGTGTGTGTACATGTATGTACGTACGTGTGTGTACTTGTGCGTGTGTGTGCGCGCGTGGGTGTTTACGTGTGTTAACGTGTGTGTGTGTTTGTGTGTGTGCGTGTGTGTGTGCGTGCGTGCGTGCGTGTTTGCGTGCGTGCGTGCGTGCGTGCGTGCGTGCGTGCGTGTGGCTGTGTCTGTGTGTCTGTGTGTCTGTGTCTGTGTGTCTGTGTATGTGTCTGTGTGTTTGTACGTGTGCGTGAGTGTACGTCTGTGTACATGTGTGTACATGTGTGTACTTGTCTATATGCGTGCGTTTGTGCACATGTATAAACGTACGTGTGTGTACCTACATGTGTGTGTGTGTGTGTGTGTGTGTGTGTGTGTGTGTGTGTGTGTGTGTGCATTACTATCTGACTGAGGACCTCTGTATGAAAACACACCAACCGTCAGAGGACTTCTCAAACGTCCGAGGACTTTTTACGGGTCCTCGGAAGAAAGCTAGTTTTGATTAGTTAAAAATCGTTATAGGTATCACGTGACCAATTTTCGGGGAAGACCTCGTTTGATAGGCAAAATGAGAAGTGTGTGTACAGGGTGAACACAGTTTACGCTTTCCGATAAACACACATTATTTCGGACTTTCGGTTTTAGAGAAGAAGTTTGTCTCGAGGTCATTTCCACTGAGGTGCCATTTCCAGCGAGGTAGGTTTCCATTAAAAGTCGTTTAAACAGTAGTTTTGAATAAATGATAGGATATATAATGCAGTATTGTTTTAATAAAACAAGAATTACAGTATAGACCTAGATTGATCATTTAATTTTAAATGCCAAGTGAATTGTGGGAGGGGTATTGAATTTAAAACACAGGAAATGTTTGAACTCTGAGTTTTAGACAGCAGTTTTGAGTATACGATAGGATATTTGTTTTCAATAAACTAGTATTACTATAGATTGATCTTTGAATTAAAAATTTAAATGCAAAGTACATTTAAGGTCGAAATTGTGGGAGGGGTCTTGAATTTGAAACACAGAAAATGCTTGAACTCCAGGTTCAGAGTGTGACAGAGAGAACTTGAAGAATTTTGACATTTTCAGTTCAGATGCCGAGACGTTTATGAATTTATATGTGTGGATGAATTACGTGGTGTTTGCTTTATTACAAATATATTGACAAATTCAAGCCAATTTTCACATTTTGATTTAACACAAATTATTTTAAGCCTTCAAACTTGAGTAGCAGAAGAATTTATTTCCTCAAAATTAATGACGATATCTGAGTACAACTAACGTTATACATATACTAATTTAATAAATAATAATATTTAGGTAACTAACGCAATTGAACCTGCACTTATCTGCTCAAAGAACCTCATTGGTAGAGCAATTTAAGGTACCTAAATCCATGGTCGGGAAACAAGAATTGTGACATTTAAGCACAAATGATAGTTTACATTGCAAATGACAGCCATTTCTGATAAAAAAAATACGGAAAACATGGAAATATTTTTTATTTGTTGATGTATGAATCGATCTGGGATAACTTCTATCATATGCGCATTAAAATGCTGTTTTTAGCGATACATTTACTTTCTCTCATGTTTAAATTGTTGAGATCATTCGGGAAGTTTGGTTAAGTTAAGCATTGATAGAAATCACGATTATGATGATGCCAACAATTGGGTAGCAAAAATCGTATATTATTATCAGTTATTTGAATAGTGTAGTTTATTTCATTCAGGACTGTTATTCATTCGATCTTTGGAGATCGCTGAGCACAATACTTATATTTAGTTATTGGTGGTACATTTTCAATTTCATTTGTTTTCTTAATTAATTTTCGATTTGGTTGTTCCACTACTCCGACCGATAGAAGGCTCTGGGTATTGTTTAACCACTCATAAGATATGTTGTCTTTTTACTTTTGGCTGTTACTTGTGATATGCAGGCTTCATATCCTGCTCCCAACTAAATTCCATTTTGTTTATTTTGCTCTTCGGGGCATAGTATTTTGTTAGATATTGGGACCATACACCACTGGACATGGGGGAGGAAAATCTCTATGTTCACAGCCTATGTATGCCATCTTCGGGATGGTTAAAATTATGTACTATTGATTTTATGGATATTGAGTTCTGCTCAACCCGGGGCTAGAGGGCGTGAGAGGTAGCTAGCATATTTCACTACCGTTCATGAACAGTCTCAATCGAACCGAGACTGCAATATTTTGTATGTGTCGTGTTCGGCCGTTTCCAAAGGTCCATTATCATACTCTTTTATTATAAATTTACGAGTTGCGAAAACTAGAATAGAAACGAGCACTATTATGATATCATGTTGGCTGTTGTAAATCTATACCATTTATTTCTTCGAAAACAAATCATATCAGTGATTCAATTTTAATGTTCCCCGATGAAACCGGAGGAATATAGTTTCGGCGCTGTCCACTCCATAACTTTCGCATGTATGAATGGATTTTAAACGGACACACAATCTGGACGTTTTCAGCAAATATTAAAGAAATACACTGCAATCTTGAAGTGTTTTGAATGGGAGTTTCGATTTATATATCCAGTATCTTTTTTACTTTTACCCTGGTAACGTTTAAATAAATGAAATTTAAGTATTCACTATTTCGTCTTATTATAATATAAGTTTTTATATATTTTTGAGGCAGTAATATAACAAATTAGAAACATGCAAAAAGAAATGACTTATTACTCAGGGTCCGACAAATCACATGCCCGGAGCCCGCGGGCTATCAAAAGTCGATGTCCGGACTACCATAAATTTCAATCGTGAGCCTGACGGGATACTACAAATTTCTTTTTGCAGTCCAGTCAAAACCAGATTTTACCTCTAAAACACTGTTTTCACAGCTGATTAATCGAGATAAGATTAGAAAGTCACGCGCTAATAACCAAGTTAACGAGGTGTTAAAATAGCATGAGCAATACATCGGCAGTCTTTTTGCAGGTCTCATTTATTTAGGGATCATCCTTAACCCCCTATGGAATAAACTGGGGGTCATTTTGTAAATATAGTGGTCACATTGTTTTGACATGCATTTTGATGAATAGACCATGTCAGATCTATAGATATGCATTATAAGTTGATTAGTAAACGTCTACTTGACCTCAGACTAGTGTTGGTAATCGGTTGAAAATTCATGATCGATTATCAGAAATTTCAACCAACCGATGATCGATCATTCATCGATTAAACATGGCTTCCATAAAAGACACAAGTTTAAGCCTTTTTCAGACTATAATGAAGAAAATTAGCACATTTCAAGTATGTTCTGGGCATTACATTATTGAATGAAACTGGCCAAGCATTTATTTTAAGTAAAAATTAAAACTCATTTTATTAGCTCGACTATTCGAAGAATAAGAGAGCTTATGTACAGTAATCACCCCGGGGTCGGCGTTGGTGTCGGCGTTGGCGTCGGCGTCCCACATCAAGGTTTGCGTGTAAGCTGTGTTTACAAGTCTATATCTCTTACATTTCTTATCCTAGCACAACCAAATTTGGCCATGGGCTTCCTTATAGCATTATCTTAAGGGCTGCATAAGCAATTTTGGTTCCAGTAACCCATGGGCTCCCATGGAACCCAAATTATAATAGCCCATAAAATGTGTCCCATTTCACATCAAATTTTGCGTGTAAGCTGTGTTTACAAGTCTATATCTCTTACAATTCTTACCCTAGCACAACCAAAGTTTGCCATTAGCTTCCTTATAGCATTATCTTAAGGGCTGCTTAAGTAATTTTGGTTCCTGTAAACCCTGGGCTCCAATGGAACCCAAATTCTGATAGCCCTTAAAATGTGTCTGTTTCACGTCAAATTTTTGCGTGTAAGCTGTGTTAACAGGTCTATATCTCTTACATTTCTTGTCATAGCTGAACTAAATTTTGGAATTGGTTTCATTATAGTATGTTGTAAAGGGTTGGATAAGTAATTTTGTCTTCTGCAAATTCTGGGCTCCCATGGAACCCAAATTGTGATGGCCCATACAATGTGCAATAAAGGCAGATCTAGGTTTGCATGTAAGCATGTAATCATGTAAGCATGTATATATCTATAATTTTGGTTTGGGATTTCTTATAGCATTATGCATCTTATTCATACTTCACCCATATTGGGGCATGGCTGCCTCCCCCCCCCTCCCCCTCCCGCCCCCACTCCAACCCCCTCCAACTTCTTTTTTTTTTTTTACATATTTCTGTGTTGTTTTAGTCAATTCTTACACATATATATATGTTGCCGCTCTCACAACCCCAACCCCCCACCCCCACCCTCACTTGGATTTTTTTAAATTCATTTTCTTACATATTTCTCTGTTGCTTTTGTCAATTCTTAAACATGTTGCTCCCTTCCCCACCCCGCCTCCCCGCCACTCCCAACCCCCCCCCGCCCCTACCACACACTCGGAACTAGATATTTTTTTTTACATATTTCTGTGTTTTTTGGTCAATTCTTACACATATGTTGCTCCCCCCACACCCCCTGCTTCTCTCCCCCTCCCCCCCCCCACACACACCACACACACACTTGAAACTCATTTTTTTTTTACATATTTCTGTGTTGTTTTGGTCAATTCTTACATAGCTTCTTACACATATATGTTGCCCTCCCCACCCCCTGCCTCTCCCCCATCCCTACTCAAAACTCGATTTTTTACATATTTTTTTACATATTTTTGTGTTGTTTTGGTGAATTCTTACATAGCTTCTTACACATATATGTTGCCCTCACCACCCCCACTCCCCCACCCCACACCCCACTCAAAACTCGATTTTTTTTTTTTTTTTTTTTACATATTTCTGTGTAGTTTTGGTCCATTCTTACACATAGTTATGTTGTGCCCCCAACCCCACCCCACATTGTTGTAGCCTTGTTTTCTGATGGTATATACTAGCTTTACATTTATTATTCTCTGAAAAATCGAATAGTCGGACTGCGCTGTTCTCCGACAGCTCTTGTTTTCTTGTATATTTTAGTACAAGAATATGAAATAAGCCATCATTTTACAAGCAAGTAAAGCCGATCAGGAAAAATTGTAATCGATTAATCAGATCAAATGCGTAACTGATCGATGATCGATCAAAGCGATTAATAGGAACAGCAAAACCTCTGACAAAACATCACATGTCAGATACATCACTAAAATGTCCCCTTTCATGTCAGATAGACATGCATTATTAGTTTAGACATTTTATTTGTTGTGTTTGAATTATTTGTATAAAGAACAAAGGAATGAAGGAGAAAGAAGTTAACCAACGTTGTTTCATTTTGGGTTCGTATGCATTTAGTGACCGTATCATGATCATCTACGCGCTTTTATTAAATACAATACTTTGCTATTGTTAGCTCCACTGATCAGAGATCAGCAGAGCTTATGCCGTGTGCAGTGTCCGTCGTCTGTCCGAGGGCCATTTTAGTAGCCTGTGCAGAAGGAACGGGTCATTTTCCAACAAGGGGCCTGGCCCCATGTTTTTTGTGCTCAAATGATAGCAAAGAGGTAGAAGACCATAACCCTAACAGTTTAAAAAAAAGGCCCCCTCTGTAGGCTGTCCAAGTTCATTAGACACAATTTGTCCACATACTTGGACAAAAAATAGAGGGTCTTTATCTGAATGAAGGGGCCATTTTCCTTCATTTATGGCCCCTTTAAACATGGCCCTTTAAACATAGCTCCTTGCTATATTCCGTTCGTCCGTCTATGTGTCCAACCGTAATTTTTTTTGTAGCGACTACTCTTCTGAAACTACATGACATATTTTCACGAAACTTTACAGAAATGATGCCCATGAAGTCTAGTTGATCCCAATCTCATTAAAATCAGATCCAAAATATTCGCTCCACTACTTTCCGCTATTAAGATCTAGATGATCTGGACAACAGTTTCACTAATGCAAACGTTTGACGCGAAGCGTCGTTTATAAATTAGATTGTATGGGAGATTATACGTATTTCATTAATAAAGTATGTGATTTCATGTATATCATGTACATGCTAGTGCATTATTCCAAAATCAGTTTAAAAACGCAGCGATGTTCGAGTCACAATCCAGTGTCATTAGTTTTAGCGATTTCAAAAGAACTAAGTTCAGGGTTATAAACTTTTGTCAGTGTTATATATCCTTACCAGTAGTGCTTAAACAATCAAATGGAAGACTCAATGTATGCTGCATGCTGTCTTTTTTAGCTGTACTAGCAAAAGGCCAGGAGGGCTTATGCGATCACTTTTCGTCCGTCCGTCCGTCTGGCCGCCTGTCTGTTAGCAATTTTATAAAATCGACATCTCCTCTGAAACCGCTTGAAGGAATTTAATGAAATTTCATCACAATGTTACTTGGGAGGGCCCCTCTCAGATTTGTGTTTTTCGCGGTCGCCAGTCATCCAAGATGGCCGCCATGGCTAAAACTAGGTCAAATTTAAGGAAATTTCAAAAGATATCTCCTCCGAAACCAGTTATTCCGTTCTACTGAAATATCATATATATGTTCCTTGGGTTGGCCTCTATCAAGTTTGTGTTTTTCGTAATTTGATCTTTACCAAACTTGCACAGATTGTTAATATCAATACAAGCTGGGCCAAGTTCGAAACCCAGTGATATTGGACTAGTTACTCCATTCATTTCATCTATTAACAATAAACAAAATATTTTATTCATGGTAACCCATCAATTAAGGACATTATAATATGTTTGTGTTCTGACAAGAATAAACACAGTGCGCCCATATTAACTCGTATTTCTTGTTGGGTCCTCTGACAGTAAACACTGTCTCAACTTCACTGTAACACACCAACCGAGGACCTCTTACTATTCTAAAGTCCTCTATTAATAATAAACACAATTTCTTCTTGGTAACACACCAATTAAGGACCTAATCTCTTGGTGTTCCGACAACAATAAACACTGTGCGCCTATTGTATCACATATTTCTTGTTGGGTCCTCTGACAGAAAACAAAGTGTCAACTTCACTGCAACACACCAACCGAGGACCTCTTACTATTCTAAGGTCCTCTATTAACAATAACCACAATTTCTTCATGGTAACAAACCAATTAAGAACGTCATCTCTAGTTGTTCTCAATTAAGGACCTTATCACATGGTGGTCCGACAACAATAAACACTGTGCGCTCATTGTAACACTTATTTCTTGTTGGGTCCTCTGACAGTAAACACAGTGTAACACACCAATAGAGGACCTGTTACTATTCTAAGATCGTTTTTTTAACAATAAACACAAATTCTTCATGGTGATGCACCAATTAAGGACCTAATCTCTTGGTTTTCAGACAACAATAAACACAGTGCGCCCACTGTAACACATATTTCTTGTTGTGTCCTTTCACAGTCAACACAGTGTCAACTTCACTGTAACACACCAACCGAGGACCTAGTACTACTCTAAGGTCCTCTACTAACAATAACCACAATTTCTTCATGGTAACACACCAATAAAGGACCTAATCTCTTTGTGTTCCGACAACAGTGCGCCCACTGTTACACATATTTCTTGTTGGGTCCTCTGACAGTAAACACAGTATCAACTTCACTGTTACACACCAACGGAGGACCTTACTATTCTTAGGTCATCTATTAACAATAAACACAAATTATTCATGGTAACCCATCAATTAAGGACATAATCCGTTGGTGTTCTGACAAGAATAAACACAGTGCGCCCATTTTAACACATATTTCTTCTTGAGTCCTCTGACAGTAAACACAGGCTCATCTTCACTGTAACACACCAGCCGAGGACCTCTTACAATTCTAAGGTCCTCTATTAACAATAAACACAATTTCTGCTTGGTAACACACCAATTAAGGACGTCATCTCTAGGTGTTTTAACAACAACAAACACAGTGCGCCCACTGTAACACATATTTATTGTTGGGACCTCTGACAGTAAACGCAGAGTCAACTTCACTGTAACACACCAACCGAGGACCTTACTATTCTAAGGTCCTCTATTAACAATAAACACAATTGCTTCTTGGTAACACACCAATTAAGGACCTAATCTCTTGGTGTTCCGAAAACAATAAACACTGTGCGCCCATGGTAACACATATTTCTTGTTGGGTCCTCTGACAGTAAACACAATGTCAACTTCACTGTTACACATCCACCGATGACCTCCTAATATTCTAATGTCCTCTATTAACAATAACCACACTTTTTTCATAGTAACACACCAATTAAGAACGTCATCTCTAGGTGTTCCGACAACAACAAACACAGTGCGCCCACTGTAACACATATTTCTTGTTGGGTCCTCTGACAATAAACACAGTTTCAACTTCACTGTAACACACCAACCGAGGACCTTACTATTCTAAAGTCATCTATTAACAATAAACACAATTTCTTCTTGGTAACACATTAATTAAGGACCTAATCTCTTGGTGTTCCGACAACAATAAACACAGTGCGCCGGGCCCCACTGTAACGAATATTTCTTGTTGGGTCCTCTGACAGTAAAGACAGTGTCAACTTCACTGTAACACACCAACCGAGGACCTCTTACTATTATAATGTCCTCTATTAACAATAAACACAATTACTTAATGGTAACACACCAATTAAGGACCTTATGTCATGGTGGTCCGACAACAATAAACACTGTGCGCCCATTGCAACCCTTATTTCTTGTTGGGTCCTCTGTCAGTAAACACAGTGTCAATTTCACTGTAACACACCCGTCGAGGACCTCTTACTATTCTAAGGTCCTCTATTAACAATAACCACAATTTCTTCATAGTAACACACCACTTAAGGACGTCATATTTAGGTGTTCCGACAACAACAAACACAGTGCGCCCATTTTAACGAATATTTCTTCTTGGGTCCTATGACAGTAAACACAGTCTCATCGTCACTGTAACACACCAACCGAGGACCTCTTACTATTCTAAGGTCCTCTATTACCAATAACCACAATTTCTTTATGGTAATACACCAATTAAGAACGTCATCTCTAGGTGTTCCGACAAAAACAAACACAGTTCGCCCTTTGTAACACATATTTCTTGTTGGGTCCTCTGACAGTAAACACAGTGTCAACTTCACAGTAACACACCAACCGAGGACCTTACTAATCTTAAATCATCTTTTAACAATAAACACAATTTATTCATGGTAACCCATCAATTAAGGACATAATCTGTTGGTGTTATGACAAGAATAAACAGTGCGCCCATTTTAACGCATATTTCTTCTTGGGTCCTATGACAGTAAACGCAGTCTCATCTTCACTGTAACACCAACCGGGGACCTCTTACTGTTCTAAGGTCCTCTATTAACAATAAACACAATTTCTTCTTGGTAACACACCAATTAAGGACATAATCTCTTGGTGTTGCGACAACAATAAACATTGTGCGCCAATGGTAACACATATTTCTTGTTGGTTCCTCCGACAGTAAAGATAGTGTCAACTTCACTGTAACACACCAACCGAGGACCTCTTACTATTCTAAGGTCCTCTATTAACAATAACCACAATTTCTTCATGGTAACACACCAATTAAGGACGTCAGCTCTAGGTGTTTCAACAACAAAAAACACAGTGCGCCCACTGTAACACATATTTCTTGTTGGGTCCTCTGACAGTAAACACAGAGTCAACTTCACTGTAACACACCAACCGAGGACCTTACTATTCTAAGGTCCTCTATTAACAATAAACACAATTTCTTCTTGGTAACACACCAATTAAGGACCTAATGTCTTGGTGTTCCGACAGCAATAAACACAGTGCGCCGGGCCCCACTGTAGCATATTTCTTGTTGGGTCCTCTGACAGTAAACACAGTGTAACACACCATCAGAGGACCTGTTACTATTCTAAGATCATTTTTTAACAATAAACACTATTTCTTCATGGTGACGCACCAATTAGGGACCTAATCTCTTGGTTTTCAGACAACAATAAACACAGTGCGCCCACTGTAACTAATATTTCTTAGTTTGTCCTTTCACAATCAACACAGTGTAAACTTCACTGTAACACACCAACCGAGGACCTAGTACTATTCTAAGGTCCTCTACTAACAATAACCACAATTTCTTCATCGTAACACATCAATTAAGGACATAATCTCTTTGTGTTTCGGCAACAATAAAGACAGTGAGCCCACTGTAACATATTTCTTGTTGGGTCCTCTGACAGTAAACACAGTGTCAGTTTCACTGTTAAACACCAACCGAGGACCTCTTACTATTCTAAAGTCCTCTAGTAACTATAAACACAATTTCTTCTTGGTAACACACCAATTAAGGACCTAATCTCTTGGTGTTGCGACAACAATAAACATTGTGCGCCAATGGTAACACATATTTCTTGTTGGTTCCTCTGACAGTACAGATAGTGTCAACTTCACTGTAACACACCAACCGAGGACCTCTTACTATTCTAAGGTCCTCTATTAACAATAACCACAATTTCTTCATGGTAACACACCAATTAAGGACGTCATCTATAGGTGTTTCAACAACAACAAACACAGTGCGCCCACTGTAACACATATTTCTTGTTGGGACCTCTGACAGTAAACGCAGAGTCATCTTCACTGTAACACACCAACCGAGGACCTTACTATTCTAAGGTCCTCTATTAACAATAAACACAATTTCTTCTTGGTAACACACCAATTAAGGACCTAATGTCTTGGTGTTCCGACAGCAATAAACACAGTGCGCCGGGCCCCACTGTAACATATTTCTTGATGGGTCCTCTGACAGTAAACACAGTGTAACACACCAACAGAGGACCTGTTACTATTCTAATATCATTTTTTAACAATATTTCTTCATGGTGACGCACCAATTAAGGACCTAATCTCTTGGTTTTCAGACAACAATGAACACAGTGCGCCCACTGTAACAACTATTTCTTAGTGTGTCCTTTCACAATCAACACAGTGTAAACTTCACTGTAACACACCAACCGAGGACCTAGTACTATTCTAAGGTCCTCTACTAACAATAACCACAATTTCTTCATGGTAAAACACAAATTAAGGACCTAAACTCTTTGTGTTTCGACAACAATAAAGACAGTGAGCCCACTGTAACATATTTCTTGTTGGGTCCTCTGACAGTAAACACTGTCAGTTTCACTGTAAAACACCAACCGAGGACCTTATTATTCTTAGGTCATCTATTAACAATAAAAACAATTTATTCATGGTAACCCTTGATAAGGACATAATCTGTTGCTGTTCTGACAAAAATAAACACAGTGCGTCCATTTTAACACATATTTCTTCTTGGGTCCTCTGACAGTAAACACAGTCTCATCTTCACTGTAACACACTAACCGAGGACCTCTTACTATTCTACGGTCCTCTATAAACAATAAACACAATTTCTTCTTGGTAACACACCAATTAAGGACCTAATCTCTTGGTGTTCCGACAACAATAACCACTGTGCGCCCATGGTAACACATATTTCTTGTTGGGTCCTCTGACAGTAAAGACAGTGTCAACTTCACTGTAACACACCAACCGAGGACCTTTTATTATTCTAAGGTACTCTATTAACAATAACCACAATTTCTTCATGGTAACACACCAATTAAGGACGTCATCTCTAGGTGTTCCGACAACAACAAACACAGTGCGCCCACTGTAACATATTTCTTGTTGGGTCCTCTGACAGTAAACACAGTGTCAACTTCACTGTAACACACCAACCGAGGACCGAAGACCTTACTATTCTAAGGTCCTCTATTAACAATAAACACAATTTCTTCTTGGTAACACACCAATTAAGGACCTAATCTTTTGGTGTTCCGACAACAATAAACACAGTGCGCCGGGCCCCATTGTAACACATATTTCTTGTTTGGTCCACTGACAGTAAACACAGTTTCAACTTCACTGTAACACACCAACCGAGGACCTCTTACTATTCTAAGGTCCTCTATTAACAATAAACACAATTACTTAATGGTAACACACCAATTAAGGACCTTATTACATGGTGGTCCGACAATAATAAACACTGTGCGCCCATTGTAACACTTATTTCTTGTTGGGTCCTCTGACAGTAAACACAGTGTAACACACCTAATCTCTTGGTTTTCAGATAACAATAAACACAGTTAGCCCACTGTAACAAATATGTCTTGGTGTGTCCTTTCACAGTCAACGCAGTGTCAACCTCACTGTAACACACCAACCGAGGACATAGTACTATTCTAAGGTCCTCTACTAACAATAACCACAATTTCTTCATGGTAACGCACCAATTAAGGACCTAATCTCTTTGTGTTCCGACAACAATAAAGACAGTGCGCCCACTGTAACATATTTCTTGTGGGGTCCTCTGACATTAAACACATTGTCAACTTCACTGTAACACACCAACCGAGGACCTTACTATTCTTATGTCATCTATTAACAATAAACACAATTTATTCATGGTAAACATCAATTAAGGACATAATCTGTTGGTGTTCTGACAAGAATAAACACAGTGCGCCCATTTTAACGCATATTTCTTCTTGGGTCCTCTGACAGTAAACACAGTCTCATCTTCACTGTAACATACCAATCGAGGACCTCTTACTATTCTAAGGTCCTCTATTAACAATAAACACAATTTCTTTTTGGTAACACACCTGTTAAGGACCTAATATATTGGTTTTCCGACAACAATAAACACTGTGCGCCCATGGTAACACATATTTCTTCTTGGGTCCTCTGACAGTAAAGACAGTGTCAACTTCACTGTAACACACCAACCGAGGACTTCCTACTATTCTAAGGTCCTCTATTAACAATAACCACAATTTCTTCATGGTAACACACCAATTAAGGACGTCATCTCTAGGTGTTCCGACAACAACAAACACTGTGCGCCCACTGTAACACATATTTCTTATTGGGTCCTCTGACAGTAAACACAGGGTCAACTTCACTGTAACACACCAACCGAGGACCTTACTATTCTAATGTCCTCTATTAACAATAAACACAATTTCTTCTTGGTAACACACCAATTAAGGACCTAATCTCTTGGTGTTCCGACAACAATAAACACAGTTCGCCGAGCCCCATTGTAACACATATTTCTTGTTGGGTCCTCTGACAGTAAAGACAGTGTAAACTTCACTGTAACACACCAACCGAGTACCTCTTACTATTCTAATGTCCTCTATTAACAATAAACACAATTACTTAATGGTAACACACCAATTAAGGACCTTATCACATGGTGGTCCGACAACAATAAACACTGAGCGCCCATTGCAATACTTATTTCTTGTTGGGTCCTCTGACAGTAAACACAGTGTCAGCTTCACTGTAACACACCAACAGAGGACCTGTTACTATTCTAAGATCCTTTTTTAACAATAAACACAATTTCTTCATGGTGACGCACCAATTAATGACCTAATCTCTTGGTTTTCAGACAACAATGAACACAATGGGCCCACTGTAACAAATACTTTTTGTTGTGTCCTTTCACAGTCAACACAGTGTCAACTTCACTGTAACACACCAACTGAGGACCTGGTATTATTCTAAGGTCCTCTACTAACAATAACCACAATTTCTTCATGGATACACATCAGTTAAGGACCTAATTTCTTTGTGTTCCGACAACAATAAAGACAGTGCGCCCACTGTAACACATATTTCTTGTTGGGTCCTCTGAACGTAGACGCAGTTTCAACTTACTGTAACACACCAACGGAGGACTTCTTACTATTCTAAGGTCATATATTAACAATAAACACAATTACCGGTGCGCAGTGTTGCAGTTATACAGGTTTACACACCAATTAAGGACAGAGCCATTGCTTGACGTTCCAAAACTCATGTCATAACAGCGGTGCCTAAAGTGACCGATTATCTTAACATCATCTACGCGCCACAACACCAATATCATTTACCAATTTATGTTCATAAAAAAGTAGTTACAGGGCAACGTAATTGTTCATGATGTTCTCTGAAATATTGGAAATTTAAAACTCATCTCAAATCCTGATTCCGCATCTGCCCTAAGTCGTAAGAATGCCATGAATGAATTGAATTGGGTTTTAAGGCGCACCAAGATATAAACGGTTATATGGCGCCTAACAGGAATGAACATGTCAGGCTCGTACTCCATTCACATCAAGATAAAATACAGAGAATGGGCATAGTACCGTCTTACATGCAGAACTGTAGAGTTGCTGCAAATTATATTGTAGATACTCCATTTACGATAGAGCCACGGTTCCACGTTTGCATGCAGTGTGGCATGATAAAGACCACGAATGAACATGATCAAAATGACAAAATGAATATGAATGGTGGTGGGGTGGGTGCGTGTCATACCCCTCTGCATGTGACAGTGTGTTTGTGAGATTGCAGTGATTGTATTCTACTCCGGATACCACACGAAGGAAACATGCACTAAACATACTTATTTTAAATAGTTGACCACCTGTGACATGTACATATGTCTATGATTACACTCACAATCCAGCATACAAGTCAACGTCCACACTATTTTCGCGCTATTAAAATTGATAATTTATCAGTAACTTAGCATGTAATCGGACATCTTGACATCAATATGTCAATTACGATCTCATTTGTCGATTTATCTCGGCGTGACCCAGTAGACGTGAAACCCCGAAGGACCCATGTTCAAGCCCCATCGGCGCCACATATTCGTCGGTGCGTTCTTGGTCAGGGACGTACACCGGGGTGTCTCGTGCATTGGGAGTCTATTTTCCGAAAAAGAACCACAGGAAGCCAGCTTTAATAAGTTTAGACAGAAATCAAAGTTGGTTTATTACGTCTCTGGTGCAGGGTAGATTCCCGAATTCGGTCTATTATGTCTCCATATATAGGGCGGCTTAAAAACGTTGTTTATATAGATCTGTATATATACAAAAAAGGAGGGTATCTTCTCCACCTGAAAGTGAAGACTAACAATATATGGCAGTAGCGTCCTATTCTGGAACTATTCAAACACCCCAGCATGCGGTTGTCCTTATATGAACTTCGCTATTGACATTTACCATCCAGCATTCAATCTACATATTTTTTTCTGTTATGGTATCCACCGCCGAATACCTCCCCCTCCCCCCGCCGAATACCCCCACCCTCACTCCCCAAACACACCAACTACACGTTCGCAACTCGAGGCTCTGATTACATCCCTGCATAGTCATTTTGTACTAATTTCACTATTTTACTATTTAAATTTGTTTTTCACTTTACATATTATTTTGTTTGTTTTACCTTTAATCTTGTAATAGATATAATAGCGCAATACATTTATTCTATTCTATTCTACACCTTCACCGTCATGGTCACGTGCTTATCAACACTACTGACGTGTAAAATTCAGCTCATATTTTCCGAAAAATGTGTTGTTTTCTTTTGCCTTCTTCATTTTAAGAACATATAACAGCAGCAAATTAATCAATAAAACATTTTTGAGACAAAAGTGTCTTTAACTCAGAGTTATGTGCAAAACGTGCTTAAAATTAATGACATTTCAAGACAAGAGTAGATTTTCCCTGGATTTTTATGCATGGCTTATCTGCATTAAGGTATTAGGTTGACATGAAAAATAAATTGGAAACCGATTATCGAAGGAGGGTTGCTGGACTAGTTACTCAGGTTTTTTTTGTACAAGTTTAAAAGACAGTGAATGAGCTTGCCGAAAAAAAATAACGGTAATAGCAACACACACTGACGCCGGGTCGAATAGACTAACATGCCTTTTTGCGAAAACCTAATTCATAATTGATGTGAGAACTACTTTTTGACACCACTATGTTTATTTCCCCATATAATATATGATATTACTGATTTGCTAATTACAATTGAATATAACCTGCGGGCTGCACTGCATATATTGCAAAACTGGTGCTTAGAAAACGGCATGGTATTAAACACTGAAAAAAGTCCTATTGACTACAACACCTCAGAAGTGCGTAATACTAAAACACTCACCTATGTCTTTATACTGCAATAACATTACTATTCAATTGTGTTATTACACTCTCACACCGCATGTTATGTGATAAAAGATATTACATCATACAGAAGGGCGGATGGGAGAGAACAAACTATAGTTATCTGCCTAAATGCAAATCCTCAAGTGATCAGAACAGTGTGTGTGTGTGTGTGTGTGTGTGTGTGTAGTTCTAAGGTTTAAAGTCCGTCCGCCAACGAACACGTCGAGGTAAACCTGACGCGATGGGCACAATAGAGTCTGGAATTTTAAAGATGGAATTTTGAATTTTGAAGTTTACATAGACCTTGCCAACAGGTCTGTTTAATGTCTGAATATGTGCCAAAAACGGTGTCAACATCAGCGGTTAATTCAACCTAATTTCGTGTGTAAGTGATCAGAACAATAGCCCGCACCGGTATATAAAATTATACCCACGAAACGCGCCAAAAGAAAATACTCAAACCTTGTAACCGAGCTCAAATAGAATGACGATATCATTACTTACATGCTGTTCCGATACGAGAATAATTTCATTCTCTTAACACTCACCCTTCTCACAGGAGTAACACGACAACAACACTTAAGTAATAAATGTATATTTATTATTTTTATGGTATTAGCCATTGGACGACCGACTAACTGACATTATTAACATTAATTAATAGGAAACACTTCACTTTCAAATTATAATACGATACATAATAAACTACACCTATGTATAACTACACCTATAAACTATAAGCGTTTATTTATCCTCGCTATATTGCACTAAGCATTTTAGCGAGCAGACCTCGGTTTAAAGTCTTATCCGAAGGACTGATAAACTATATCAATCTCTCACCACAGACTTGCGACGGACTAGTATTTGCCAAACTGAACCCAGATTTAATTAAGCGAGCTATTCAGTACAATATGAATCAAACGCAATACTTCCCCACCACTGAATAAACAAGGGAGATACTAGTTTATGCCTACTTTATATCATACAACCAATACAGTTTTTGCTTAGGATTTCGAGCCTATTGTATTATGGGGTTGGGGGATGGGATGGGGAGAATTTCTATTGGCAACAGTAAATCACTGTTAGCCATGCAATTTCATGAGAACATTGTGATATTCAATTTTGATTCAGATTATGAGGCCCACCCAATAAAGCCTTTTTGTGTGCAGTCAAATATAAACACACAACAGAAAGTTGTTCATTTAATGCTTTGCTATCATTTTTGTTCTAGAAACAATAAAGACATATCAGACTAGTTTTGTATTTAAACTAGCTAAATTATGAATATGCTTTTCTAAATTACAAAGTTGTGTTTAGCTTTTCTTACCCAAGACAATATCTAATATAGCAATGTAACACAAAGAAAAAACTACAAGCGGACCTCTATTTATATACCTGAGTTGATCGGTCAGGGAGCATGCAGTCAGTAAATAAACAAGATTCCCATGCTTTTTCAATGACCAAGTAGCGATGGGAAATATGTCTTAAAGACACATTTCCCAGCTGATTGTAGTCGTTGAAAAGTCATGGATAGCATGCTTTTTAACTGCTTACTTCTCTCTGACTGATTACCACAGAGACATTATATTGAGGCCCCATCACAGTTTTTTCTTTTCATTTACTATTACCTTAGTTTTTGATATAAAATATATTGTAACTAAAAACACTAGATTGTTTATTATGGGGGAGCATATAGTCGCAGCTTTTTCCGTCCGTCCGTGTGAGCGTCCGTACGTCACACTTTTTGTCCGGAGCATAACTCAAAAAGTATGCTTGATTAAAATTTGTGTGAATGATTAGGACAATGAGACGGAGTGCAGTTAATAGGAACCATAACTCTAGCTTCACTACCTTTTTAATTATCTCCCTTTTTTGAAAAATCTTATCCGAAGCATAATAGAGTTCCATACGGATTCATTTAGAATAAGGAAGCACTCACACTAAACATTACTTTTTTCTGTGTAACTTTCGGGATGCATCCATCGGTTCTACAGATTCTCTTGTTGTTATTATTAATATCAGAAAACAAACAACAACACACAAACTTGAAGTGATAATTTTACTGCACCATATATTAATATTAGTTCCACCTATGGCCCATATGAGGTTGTCCATACGGATTTGGTAACCACTGTCTACACTTGTATTTTTGCAGAAGATTTTTTAAGATTTGTTGAATGAAACTGACAAGCCCCATTGCGGGGGCATGTATGACCTCAGGTGCACCATTCGAACACACATATAATGATGCTTCACATAAACTTGGGGTCGTCCGTGGTCGAGTGGTCTCAGACTTGAAATCACATGTCCCTCACCGCTGTGGGTTCGATTCCCCATGGGGCCAGGACTGTTTAGTATGTGAGTATCAAGCTATCCAGCTTGCTTGCGGAACGTCGGTGGTTGTACTCAGGTGCGCGCCCTTGCACGAAAAGATGCCCAGGTTTGCACCTGGGGTCTTCCCCCACCAATAAAAAGCTGGAATATCACCAAATGACCTTAGCTGTTGGTGTAACTATAACATCCAGTTTAATGAATTCATATAAGATTTGGTTGAATTCCGAATTGAATTGAATGTTGTTTAACGGCATATCATCACAGTATAGGTTATTTAGAGCCGCCCCAGAGAGAGGGGAAGGATACATAGAAATCCGGGAACCTGCCCTACTCTTATTATCGAATAGATTCCTATGGTTCTTTAACGTGGTCGGAGGATAGACCGATACACGGGACCGCTCGGTTTACGTCCCCATCCGACGGACGAGGCTAAGGTAAAGTTCCGACAAGCGGTTTCTGAGAAAAAGTCGTCAGAAACAAAAGATAACGACGACGACGTTTGACGGACAGACAACGGACGGACGACGGACGAAGAGTGATACCAAAACATCACATTGAGCCTTCGGCTCAGGTGATCAAAAACACTGACAGATGACAACGATTTTTGAATTTTGAAGTCCCGATGAGTTTCCTGCATTTGAGATTTACTAAAACATGGCAGAGAAGTAACTGATATTAATAGAGTATATTGTGCTAAAAATACAAAAACTAGTAATTGTTAACACGGGTCTTTTTTAAGAAAGTCCATCTATACATAGTTGTTTTAACATATATACAAGTGCACATAAAATGCAAAACGGTTATCATTTTTACTACATTATTATACACTCTTTATGGGACGGGCCTCATCCTTTGACAAAAAACTAATAATCTCAATTTCCTTGTGCAAATGTATTTCTAACTGCGCTTTACAGTTACCTATAGAAATTCTCTCTCCCCCCCAAATACAATAGGCTCGAAATGTGTCTTTAAGGTTCCTCACAATTGCCCAAAATGAAAAAAAAGTAAATTTAGTTGTATATGTGATTTTGTTGGAATTTGTGCATGTTTTGCATATCATTTTAAGCGTCTTCGAACCAAGATTTTGAAAATAATAATGTTTTTGCAATTTTTTTTTATTATTATTAATATTTTGTAAAAATGGAACCGTAATTTGGGCATCATACGACGGAATCTCAAGTTCTTTTTATTTTACGGCTTTGGAAAAAATAATTAAGAAGAAGTCAACTTCAATGTCTACCTCAGGCAGTGCCTTTTGAATTTTGTCAAAATTTATAAAAAAAATAAAACACCTATATTTTCAAATATATTTACAATTTGGGCCTATTTTTACCATTGTCATTTATATCTTCACGTGCATGCTTGCACGGGATATTATGGAGGTTTGACAGCTGGATATGAGTACGGTTTTATGAATGTTTCATGCTGATCGGGAGGCGATCGCATAAGCAACCAACTTTAGCTAGGTGAAACAATCATATAGCTACCTTTTGTCAAATGCTGTATAAAAATCGTCCATATCCAGAAGAAAATTGCAATATTATCATCTTTTTCGCGATTTCGGAAGTGCCAAATAACATACACCGGAAATTATAACCGAAAAAGTAGGTCCCACGTTGCAAATGTGAAAATATTAAAGGATGTAGTAACTGTGTAATATTTATACAAAATTAGGATGCGTATGATCTAAAATAAACACGGAAATAGAAAACTTTATTAAATTTGAAAAAAAAACCTCCCCATCTTACTCGATGAGTTTGAGAAGACTATTTATGGCGTAAGAATACCATTTCGCCAAAACAGAGTGAAGCCAGAAAATTATTATAAACGAAAGTCGGCGAACCCATAAATAACGCGACATCTTATGTCCGATCAAAGAACAGTATTGACGGTAAGGTTAAATATAACAAGGATGTTATATTGCATGTTCATCTTATCTTTTACTAGAAACTTCACTTAAACGGGTGTATTTGGTTAATATGCATCTACACTGTCTAGGGCAAAAAAATGGCGACATGCAGTTCAACACGAGGTCACTTTCGAGGTCAAAATACGTAACGTTATATTAGCTGGCATGGAATTTTCGGCTTGGCACAGCCTTCAGTATATCAAAACAGAATTATTTTCATTATGAATTTTCATTTATTTCTCATTTTGAAGTAACTTGAGATTCCGTCGTATTATGCCCAAATTACGGTTACATTTTCACAAAATATTAATAATAATAAAAAAATTGTGCAAAAACATTATTATTTTCAAAATCTTGGTTCGAAGACGCTTAAGATGATATGCAAAACATGTACAAACTCCAACAAAAACACATAAAAAAACTAAATTTACTCTTTTTTTTCATTTTGGGCAGTTGAGAGGAACCTTAAGCAACTTTAAATGGTGATAAATTAAACATAACGTTTCAATAATCAATGGAACCAATTCAACCCGGACAACATCAATATCCTGAAATGTCTTCAAATCCATAATATATAAGTTACTGCAACACGATTTACTAAGAAATCTAAATTTGAACGTATTAATTGGTCAGTCATCCAACGCTGAATGGCAAAAAAATAACGTTCTACACGCCTGCGCCCCCTGTGAGAAACACTCACATCAAGAGAAATTAATTATCGTCTAATTCGCTTCTCTCAAACAACAATAATTACATTTGTCTTTGATCTTATTGAAACATCTGCCAACATCCTTTAAACCTTGTTAAAACGTTGAATTTGTCATATGCTAATGGCTGTTAATTAAATAAAGGCCATAGGAAAAATATAGCATTTTGAAAAAAATCCAACAAAATTAAAAAAATTAAGCATAATGGTACGGTTCCAAAAACCAATATTAAATCTCAATATGCATGGTGACCTATACATTTAATTGAATATATTGTCTAAATATATGTTCAAATAAGTGCCTAGGAAGTTTGAACAAATTCTGTTATTAGGAACATAACAAAAAAGGAAAATATACCATTTCTATATAATTTCATACAAAACTTGGCCTTTTAGCATAGGGGTAGGGTTTCAAATTATTTTTCTAAACAAGCATGGGGACCTATCATTTTTATTGCACATTTTGTTTTTATATATGTAAACTATGTGCTTAGAAAGTTTAAAAAAATTCTGTTATTGGGAACATACAAAAAAAGAAGGAAATTTTATCATTATGGGCTAACTTGTGCATAAATTGTGGTAATGGTCTCAACATATTTTGTAAAAAAATATAGGTTTTACATAAAGATGAGCTTTAAATGTTATTGTAATTAAATGTTCTTTACTTTAATACAATTTTAGCAGAATTGTGACCAATGAATAAATGATTAGACTTCAAAAATATCTTATTTAGCTATTTCATGGACTTGTTCAACTTTTTGGACAGATTGACATGACGGTGGCATTACAAATTATTTTTTAAAATTTTAACAAGCATGGTGACCTACCATTAATTTTGCGATTTCTGTCTATATATATAACAGACTTACTGTACAAAAAGTTTAAAGAAAATCTGTTATGTAGAAAAAACTATAGAAAATGTCTTTCATCTGAGTTCTATATATATTACCCCATTGGCAATACACATTGATTTAATAAGAAGGCTTGACTAAACCTAATTATATGTTTGCAAGGTTTAGTATTGTATTTTCAAAAAGAAATGTTATACCTTTGCGAATCTCTAAGATCATAGGAAATAAAATGATTGCAATATCCCTGAAGACAGGCACCGATAATAGGCCTTTTTCTAGATAATACCTACTTTGGTTCGTGTATTTATCGTAATGTTCCTCTCAAAAGATTCAATTATTGCCCGTCGAAATGTCGGGTGTAATCTAACATAATTAGAATATGTTCAAAGACAGTACCATTGATAATACAAATGCCAACGGAATGATAAGATGGTGTTTATATCTATAAATCAAACCGGATATACTTCCTCTTTTAGTGTTCTCTCATTTGCAAGCCATTATACGAAGATGAAACGTAGATGAAATGTATGATATACTTTGATCTAGACCATGTTTCTGTAAAAGAAAGATTTTTTTTTATCTCAATTCTAATAATTTAATGCTTTTATCTCGCATTTAAGATGGCTAACATATATAATTGTATTTTAAGTAAACAGCATTAACAAAATATCACAAAACAATAGTATATTCAATAAAATAAGGCAGCGGCAATACACGTAATTATGTTAATATTTTCCTCACGATCCGGAGTTACTCCAGCTATGTTTTTGAAGCAGGACATTTTCTCATGTGGAATAAAAAAATCAATCAGACATGGTCAAAATCTGCCGAGTTTTGGCGAATTAATTCAAAATAAATCAAAAAGTTTTTTGAACTCGTATGACGTTTCGTACATACTATATGTTATAAAAAATATCTAGTACTGTGGCACGAATTTTGGAAAGAGCGTGGCACAATGAACAAGAGCTGGTATCAATGCTATAGAGCTTGTGTCAATGAAAGATACCTCTAACTAAATTGGTTTGATAATTGATCGTTTTTGATTAACTGTTTTCTGATGTTCGTATATAATACGTAATGTTTTATATTATCATCGCGTGGCGCAGTCGGTAGTGCAGTGGATTTGTAACCGGAGGCCCGGGTTCAATCCTCCGTGGTGCCACTGAGTTTCGTCGGTGTGTTCTTGGGCAAAACACTTTCTCTTAGCCTCGTCCGTCGGATGGGGACGTAAACCGGGCGGTCCCGTGTATCGGTCTATCCTCCGAGCACGTTAAAGAACCATAGGAATCTATTCGATAATAAGAGTAGGGCACGGTTTCCGGATTCATATGTATCCTTCTCCTCTCTCTGGGGCGGCTCTAAATAACCTATACTGTGTTGATGAGCCGTTAAACAACATGCAGTTCAATTCGATTCCGAAAGTTGACTCGAAATATATCTATACATAACTATATATATACTTATATACTTCTCTAATGTAAAATTCGTCGGAAGTTTGTTTATCACAAACTGCGTCGACTGAACATGTCAGAGTGACGCAATTTGTAATAACCTTAAAAAGAAACATTGGTGTTTGAATCCGTATTGTAAATGAGTGGGTGATGCATAGATCGATAGTTTAGCACAAGACTATTGTAACTCAAAAAGGATATGTTTCCTATGTTAATGACATCCCGAAGAAATATTTATAACAGTCGTAAGGAACATTTTCATTGTTTGCAAAATGGTCCGAAATGCCTTCAAAACATGGATTGAGAAAATATATTATTGCGCTTAGCCGACGAGGTTACTGTGTCGACGATTCTAACTAAGAGAAGTCTACTGACTTGAAGTCCTCCATCCATTGATGTTGTCTCCAAAAGGCTACATTAATTTTATTGTTTGCTTGTTTGTATATGGTTTTACGGCTCTTTTAACAGTTATAGTCATATCGAGCCGGTTTCCTGGGTGACTTACAAGTACTCAACACGGCCCATTATCCTGACACCGAGACAGTCAGTTCTTGTATGGACCGAGCGCTTAGTGAAGGAGCCACTAGTACCATTTTAAAGATCCGACCGGTTATCGAACCCACGACGCTCTATCACTAAGACACCGCCGCGGTTAATGGTATTGTCCACCCGAGTCTGCATATTAAAATAGGTGTTTGGTATATTTTCCATTTCCACTACCTTGCCTCTCAAGTTCATTATTCACGGGCGATTGCTGCTTTCCATGGTGTAAGATGACATGTTCTTGCATACCGGACAAGGATATCCGTCATTTTACCGGAGCTAGATATTTCCATCTCACCCTAAGGTCGAGATAAAATTCACGCGCGCCATCATCCGGTATGCAGGAAAACATGCAAAACGTTTATACCTGGCGGCATCAACGCATAACATTTCTCTGATATGCAAGAAAAAGAATATATCATGGGTATTCGGTTCAGATAGGGAATTCCCTATCTTCACCGGATACCCATGAAAGATTCTTATATTCCCATTTGGGCAAAAACTATTTATGTGTGAAAAATGCGTTTCCGTTATGATGAACAGAATAAAACGAGCAACATTATTTGGAACTTTACAAAAATAAATAATGGAAGAGTCCACTTTGAAAATGCAGTGGTTTAAGGATTAATATTCAAAGATGAACTATCAGTATATTCAGATGATTCCGCTATTTCAGTTCGTGATGAGCCCACTCATCAACTCATCTGTATCTGGTTTGCACTGTTTGTTTTGCAATCGCCGAAATGGTACAGACCGCGCGGGTTTGAATCCAACTGGAAGTGACTCTCATATGTAATGAAGTATCGATTCTTACGGATGGCGGAAGGTGTATATTACTGGTTTACCCATTAAAATGTGGGAGATCTGACTCCGCCACAAAAGAAAAATCGAAGTTAAACCACATACACACAAACCTTCTGACTGTGGATCGAATAAATCTGTGTTAGCGGTCACTTCTACAAAGCATCCCCACTAAACAGCCATATTCTTACACATATAGCTATATAAACAGCCACTTGTTCTATATCCCGTTTATACAATGTCAGTGGAAATCCACTTTTATTAAGCATTTACCTGCCTTAAGTGGTCACTTTCGGTCTTTCCCTTGAGTGACATTATCCCCCAGTGACGCATTTACGCGGCTTTTGAAAACAACGCAAATCCAGATTAGACAACCAAATTTCTACAGAAACATAATTAGGTGATATTCGCTATACAACTTTTTGTTATAAAAAGGGGCATCGCAGAGGGTATTTGGATTTTGCAAAAAAACACGTTTTCTCTGAAACCATTGACCCAAAACGAATCAGACTTTATTAGATTTGTCCTAGCCTTATCTCCTTTGCGAACAATGTAAATGGTAGGTGTGCATGGTCTAGTGGTAGAGCGTCGGACTTCGATATCGAAGGTTCCCTGGTTCGATCCTCGACCGTACCATGTTCATTGTGTCCTTGAGCAAGACACTTTACCCACGATGCTTAGTGCTGGTTCTCCCCCAGGACGCCAAGTGTGGTTAGTATAAGTCACGGGATTCACCTACATGTACAAATAATACACAATGAATTTATGCTTTTATTTTGAATGTGTCCACTATAAAGGTTTAAGGAGTAAATTTGTTAAGTCTTTATGTCAGAAATCCACATACATGTAAATGCCGCTTTTGAAAACGGCGTAAATGCAGATGAGACGACTTACCAGGTTTTGCAAAGTTTTTCAATCTGATAGTGGATAATACATACATATGAAACAAGATTTTTCTATGGTCAGCTGACTTGGACTCTTTAGAAACCTATGAGTCCGAATCAACCGATGATGGAAATTTTTCTTTATGGATATTCAAGCAAATTCCACCATCAGATTAGAAAATATTGGAAATCCTAGTGAGGCGGCTCGTTATGAGCCATAACTGGTGTCAACAATAATAAGTATTTTCATTGTGTCTGCGCATGCGGACCGGAAGAGGAAAAGGCGAAACAACGACAAATGCTACATTGTCGTCTTTTTATTCTGTCGTCTTTTTTAAAGTTTCATGGTTTGGTTTTCGATTCAGAACGAAAAGACGACATATATTGACCGCGCCGATTTAGTCGCTTTCCGAGGCTCGTCTTTTCGTGCCGCGCGTTTTCGTTCTGGCGCGCTTTAGTGTTTTCGTCCGCGAAAAGGCGCCACTCGAAATAACAACAATTAAGTGTACCAAATGTTGTTTTTTCGCGGGCAAAAATACACTGGCAGAAATTAGCCACCATATAGTTGCAAGACAATTGGACCATCATACCAAACTCCAACTTCTTGAAAGTTATGACCCACAAGTGCCTAAATGGAACACCAGTCAAGTCAAACAAGTAAAGGTTTTACAGTGACATTCCCTGTTCCTCTTTCCGACGACCCTGAGTCTACCTATTAACACATTTAGTGGAGTGCGTGGTCCAGTGGTTGAGCGCCGAACTCCTGATCGAGAGGTAGTGGGTTCGATCCTCCGTCGCGGCCACGTTATTTATCCTTGAGCAAGATAATTAATCCACATTGCTTAGTACTGGTTCTACCCAGGAAGCCATCGAGAGTGATTAATCTAAGTTGCAAGAACTTGTTTCGCAATCGATGTAAAATAAATATGTTTAAAACACATGGTCTTCAGAATGTTAACACAGAGTCCCTGTTTGTTAACACATGGTCCTCTGACGTTTAACACATTAGTCCTCAGTTGTTAACACATGGTCCTCTGACGGCAAACACTCTTAAGTCCTCGTTTGTTAACAAATGGTCCTCTGACGGTAAACACTTTAGTCCTCGCATGTATAGTAAAGTTAGTCAAATTAGTCCTCTGAAGGTAAACACTCTTAAGTCCTCGTTTGTTAACACATGTCCTCTGACGGTAAACACTTTAGTCCTCGCATGTATAATAAAGTTAGTCAAATTAAAAAATAAAAAATCGTAGAAAGTAAGTTCACATTCGAAAAAAAGCATACTTCATAGATTAGTACTTCAAAACATCAGTTTCGTACGTCAATAGGAAAGCCGAGTCCTCGGAAGAAGGTGAGGAATCAGAGTCCGCACTTGATAGGTAAAACCAGTATGTGTGAGTGCGTGTGTGCGTGTGTGTACATGTATGTACGTACGTGTGTGTACTTCTGCGTGTGTGTGCGCGTGAGCGTGTGTTTACGTGTGTTTACGTACGCGAGCGCGCGTGCGTGCGTGCGTGCGTGCGTGCGCGTGTGTGTGTGTGGACGTGTGGACGTGTGGACGTGTGTAGGCGTGTACGTGTACATATGTGTACGTGGGCGTACATGTGTGTACTTGTCTGTACGTAAGTGTTTACGTGTTGTGAGTGCTTGCATGCGTGTGTGTACATGTGTGCGTGCGTGCGTGCGTGCGTGCGTGCGTGCGTGCGTGTGTGTGTCTATGTGTGTACGTGTATGTACATATGTGTACGTGTGTGTACGTGTATATACGTGCGTGTACTTGCATGTGTGAGTGTGTGTGTTTGTGTGTGAGTGCTTGCTTGCTTGCTTTCTTGTTTGCTTGCTTGCGTGCGTGCGTGCGTGCGTGCTTGCGTGCGTGCGTGCGTGCGTGCGTACGTGTGAGTGTGTGTGTCTACGTGTGTCTCTACGTGTGTACATATGCGTACGTGTGTGTACATGTGTGTATTTGTCAGTACCTATGCTTTTACGTGTTGTGAGTGCTTGCGTGCGTGTGTGTACATGTATATACGTACGTGCGTGTACTTGCATGTGTGTGTTAGTGTGTGAATGCTTGCTTGTGCGTGTGTGTGTGTGTGTGTGTGTGTGTGTGTGTGTGTGTGTGTGTGTGTGTGTGTGTATGTGTGTATGTGTGCGCGTGTGTGTTTACTTGTGTTAACGTGTGCTTACGTGTTTGCATGTTTGTACATATGTTAATGCGTGCGTAAATGCATGCATGTGTGTGTGTGTGTTGGCGCGTGCGTGCGTGCGTGTATGTCTATGTGAGTACGTGTATGTACATATTTGTACGTGTGTGTACGTGTGTGATTAGGTGTTGCAAGTGAGTGCGTTCGTGTGTGTACATGTATATACGTGTGGGTACGTGTCCGTTTACTTGTGTGTGTACGTTCGGCTGCGTGTGTGTGTGTGCGTGTGTGTTTGTGTGTGTTTGTGTTTATATATGATTGTGTTTGTGTGTTTGCGAGAGCTTGTGTGCGTGTGTTCGTGCGTGCGTGTATTTGTGTACATGTATGTATGTGTGTACGTGTGTATACATGTGTGTACCTGTCTGTACGTCTGTGTGTTTACGTGTTGTAAGTGGCACTCACTGCGTGCGTACGTGCGTGCGTTTTAGTACATGGATGTACGTACGTCAGTGTACTTGCACGCTCGCATGAGTGTGTGTGTTTGTGGGGGGGGGGGGGGGGTTGTGGGTGGGTGGGTGGATGATTGGGTTTTGGTTTTTTTTTTTTGGGTGGGTGGGTGGGTTTTCTGAGTGGGTGTATGTGTACGTGTGTGTGTGTTTGTGTGTGTGTACGTCTGCGTACATGTGTGTACATGTGTGTACTTGTCTGTACGTGTGTGTTTACGTGTTGTGTGTGCTTGCGTACGTTTGTGTACATGTATATACGTACGTGCGTGTACCTACATGTGTGTGTGTTTATGTGTGCAAACTTGCTTGCGTGCGTGCGTGCGTGCGTGCGTGCGTGCTTGCGTGCGTGCGTTCGTGTGTGTGTGTGTTTGTGTGTGTACGTGAGTGTGTTTGTACGTGTGTATGTGTGTGTAGTTGTACATGTGTGTGGGTACATGCGTGTACTTGTTTGTACGTGTGTGTTTACGTGTTGTGAGTGCTTGCGTGCGTGTGTGTACATGTATATACGTACGTGCGTGTACTTGCGTGTGTGTGTGTGTGTGTGTGTGTGTGTGCGTGCGTGCGTGAGTGTGTGCGTGTGTGCGTGCGTGCGTGCGTGCGTGTGTGTGTGTTTGTGAGTGTGTGTGTGTGTGTGTGTGTGTGTGTGAGTGCGGGCGGGCGGGCGGGCGGGCGGGCGGGCGGGCGGGCGGGCGGGCGGGCGGGCGGGCGGGCGGGCGGGCGGGCGGGCGGGCGGGCGGGCGGGCGGGCGGGCGGGCGGGCGGGCGGGCGGGCGGGCGGGCGGGCGGGCGGGCGGGCGGGCGGGCGGGCGGGCGGGCGGGCGGGCGGGCGGGCGGGCCGGCGGGCCGGCGGGCGTGCGGGCGGGCGTCTGTACGTGTGTGTTTACGTGTTGTGAGTGTTTCCGTGCGTGTGTGTACATGTATATACGTACGTGCGTGTACTTACATGTGTGTGCGTGTGTTTGTGCGTGCCTACGTGCGTGCGTGCGTGTGTGTTTGTGTGTGAACGTGTGTGCGTCTACGTGTGTATGTGTGTACGTTTACAAGTGTGTACGTGTGTGTACGTGTGTGTACATGTGTATACATGTGTGTACTTGTCTGTACGTGTGTGTTTACGTGTTGTGAGTGCTTGCGTGCGTGTGTGTACATGTATATACGTACGTGTACTTGCATGTGTATGTTTGTTTGCGTGCGTGCGTGCTTGCTTGCGTTCGTGCGTGCGTGCGTGCGTTCGTGCGTGCGTGTGTGTGTGTGCGCGCGCGCGCGATCGTGCGTGCGTGAATTATATTGAACTGAATAAGAATTAACATGAATTGAATGTTGTTTTACGGTCAACAACAGAGTACAAGTCACTTACATAGACATCCGAAATATATATATATACACCACGTAGTACCGCGTCGTCAGTAGGTTTAGAAATTTGTTATGTTATAAAATGTGTCTATTGTTAGCGGTATAGCTACTTTAAGGAAAAACTTGAAAAATAATCTTCTCTGAAACAATGAGGCATAGAGATCACATATGTTTGCATGTAGAGTAAGCATATGGTCGTCTACGAAGCTTTTTGAAATGTAGATACGGGTTTAAATTTTGATTCACCATTCAGGTCTCAGATTTACCATGGATTTATATGTACAACGTGGATTTATATGTACACCGTGTACATATAAATCCATGGATTTACATAGTGTTATATCGGAATTATTAGTATTATATCGCGCGATTACTTTGACAGTCTTACACCCAGCGTCATAAATATGCACAGCGGGACAGCGGGACGACGTTTTAAAGCCGTCACACGACACTAAACAAATGCTTGTGCAAATGTCAAAACAATCCTAAAAGAACAAAAAGTACGCCTGTCCTCTCAAGACCACTAGCATCGGCTTAAGCGGTATTCTACTTTTAAGTTACAACAATTGTGCTTGATGTTACTAAAAGGGCAGGTAAATAATAATATTACTGATTTACAGTCGGGGCGACATTTAACAGCCGCCATAAAACACTAAAAATGTCTGAAAAGGGGATCTCTTGGAAGCAACAAGCACAAACAAGAGAAAAATGTAGCAGCCTCGTTTTTTTATTGAAGGGAATGTAGCGATACAACCAAACCATCTTTATTATTGAGAGTTCTGAAAAACTTGAATAAGGGTGAACTAATTATCAAAATCGGTTGATAAATAAAGAAGATATGATCATTTGTTGAAACGCATATGGAAGCGGCTATTTTGGAGGAGAGCTATTTTGAGAGAGCTATGACATCATGGTTCTAAATGATCATATATGGAATATTTATAAATTTGAACATTTACTGTCAGGGGCGTTTTGAAATGTACGCCAGATATGAGAAGCTGCGAACCGAGCAGCGACGCTGCGAGTGGGGGGTATGTGTGGGAGGGGCTATCCCCCTCCTGTGGGAGGGGCTACCTCCCTCCCGCCGGTGGGGGTTTTGGGGGCCTCCCGCAAGAAAATTTTGAAAATTAGGAGGCAAATGATGCGTTCTCAAGCTATATTTCACTTTTATTTTTTCACTTTTGCTGACGAATTTTACGCATTGGCGTACGTGCGTATGCCTGGATACGCGCCTGACTGTGTGAAAATATGTAATACTTAATGGCAATAAATGCTTTATATGACCAGTAAAATAAAATGCATTCATTTGCAATGATTTTCTTTGTTTTAAATGATATGTATCCATATTCCATATATGGTAATATGGTACTATGATGTCATAGTTCTCAAAATGGAGGCTCCCGTATCCGTTTTAGAAAAACCTTTAAATGGTCATATCTTTTGTGTTTATCATCTGATTTTGATAATGCTTTCACCTTTTTCCAAGTTTTTCATATAGCCCAATAATAGCTTGTTTGGCTGTGTCGCTACATTCCCTTTAAGTCTGTTTATGAGAAGTAATGTAAAGTTCAACATCTCGACCCTATCACCAAGTGAATGTAATACTAAACGTCCAGACTATATTGTAACGCTGTACATATTAAATATACAAAACAAAATTAAGTACACTCCTTCAAAAGTCTCAATAGAATTATTGCTGGAGTAACCTATTCTGAAAGTCTCGAGTAGACAATTATCATCACAAGATACTTTAGTCTCTAGGATAATCCTGCAGATATGGCATATTCACAGGAGGTGATGATGTACGTTTCCAGTACACTAAATCGAGTAAAAATCCTATTATTATACTAATTGCTAGAAACAATCCTATTATTGGAGAGCACTGTAATAGCAACACATAAAAATATTTTTTAACTTTAATAGATTTGGCAAATATTGGGCGTGGCATGGATTGCAAAACAAGCCCCAAGCATGGGGTTTAACAATTGGGCTGCCGGTAAGCACAAAAGACCATTATGGCAAACCCTTACAGCAGAAAGCTTTAAGCAATAAAGCAGATTGAATATTACAATATTAAGGTCATAAATACATGTGCATCAAATTAAATGTTCATTATGAAAGCAACTTTTAAGCAAGTGTTGAAAGCATGGTTGATATTCAAGCATAATTACAAGTGCACCGAATTCAATCAATTCAAATGTTTTTAGCAATTCGTACGGACAGCAAATTTGTATATAATTTATGTTTAGATTACAATTCAGTCTCTGGGTATACAGGAGCTGAATAAAGTTAAACTGAAACTTATATGTCCTTCCGTTCACACCTTCGCTGCCCGCCGATAATTAAACACTACAACATTTAAACACATCAACTAGCTGTAATCCAAAACTTCCAGCAAGTATGTAAGTGCCCTGAATGTCCATGCCACACCAGTAATGGTTGACTACGTAAGTGGATCCAGAGGAAGACATCAACTGAAAATATATAACTCAGAGAAAGCAACATGATCTTGCAACATAAAATACTATCTTTTGAATAGAAGTATTGGCTTATAATGAAATGTCTTAAATGAACTTATTGTACTTAAACAACTTCATAACACTATTATCGATTTCAATCAATGTTCCTGTGGGCTGGGAGGGAGGGAATTTAAGTTGCTAACAGTAAGCTCGAAGCACATATTACCTCTTTGTAAAATTGAGAATAAAAGCCAAGATGTACGAACAACTGCACCGTGAAATTTACTCCTTAAGTTCAAAACGCTAATTTTGTGTCCTCCAATAACCGTTTACTATAACAGATATTATAGTCAGTATTATTGGAGACCACTGAAATAACAACACATAATTATTTTTTTTAAACTTAAATAGATTTGGCAAATATTGGGCGTGGCATGGATTGAAAAACAAGCCCCAAGCATGGGGTTTAACAATTGGGCTGCCGATAAGCACAAAATACCATTATGGCAAGCCCTTACAGCAGAAAACATTAAGCAATAAAGCAGATTGAATATTACAATATTAAGGACATAAATACATGTGCACCAAATTAAATGTTCATTATGAAAGAAACTTTCCTGATCAGCATTTAAGCAAGTGTTGAAAGCACGGTTGATATTCAAGCATAATTACAAGTGCACCGAATTCAATCAATTCAAATGCTTTTAAGCCTTTTCGTACGGACAGTAAATTTGTATATAATTTATGTTTAGATTACAATTCAGTCTCTGGGTATACAGGAGCTGAATAAAGTTAAACTGAAACTTATATGCCCTTCCTTTCACACCTTCGCTGCCCGCCATATGGATGGGCGCCCGGACACTCCAAGTCATAGAGTGTCCAGGCTCCCATCCACCGCCAAAAATAGGGGAAACATTTTTTGGCAGCAGCGAAGAGTGCGTATCAAAAACAAAATCATATACTATAAGTTTGGAGAAGATTTTATAACAATTACTCCACTAAGACTCCGAACAAGATTTATTTCGTGCATTTTTACTATTCCTAGGGGTATAGCTCTGGAATTACTCGATTTGACTGATTATTGGTTTAAACACTATTTTATTCACAATTTGTACACTTTACATATATACAAAGTCATACAGTTAAAACAATAGAAAACAGTGAATAAGGATTCAGAAGAAAGCTGAAAGCTTGTATACAATTTTCTCCTTGAACATGATGCAATACGTTTATAATATATGTGATAGTACAGTACATTGGTATAGTACATGAATTCAAATGGCTGTTAAAGTGTTTAACATACCATAATATAAAGAGAGAGAGAGAGAATCGGCGCGTGTTTTGTTCCTCATCGATAGGCCTGTCTCTTACTAATTATTACACTTGCCCGGTATGTTGTTCCCAGATACAATTTGACCAAGTTTGGAGTAGATTGGATAACAATTACCTAAGTTAATTAGAGTCCGGGACGGACGGACGCACGTCCGGACACACGGACGGACCGACAGGGGTCACACTGTATGCCCATAATAAAACAGTAGTAAGTTGTATCACTATCTTGCATTGACATTGGTCAAGGTGTCGTTGTACAAATGTCTAACTAATATATTAATAACA
This sequence comes from Cyrtodaria siliqua, assembly GCA_037043455.1. Taxonomy (NCBI): domain Eukaryota; kingdom Metazoa; phylum Mollusca; class Bivalvia; order Adapedonta; family Hiatellidae; genus Cyrtodaria; species Cyrtodaria siliqua. The sequence goes on from JAWPHD010003175.1 coordinate 75,124, forward strand.
GCTGCAAGCTGGAATCAAAACCTTGTTTAAAAACGTGCGTGGAGACGTTCTAATTGAGAAACATTGCGTGGAGATGACCTAATTGAGGGTATTTACTGAAAACCCAGTAAAGGTTTCGGTGTTTTGATATTCATTTTCTGAACTTACAAACAATATATCACATGTATCGAGGATCTTCAAGAGTTTTCATTTATTTTTTATTAAACGAACTGAAAAAACTATGATGGACACGATTATCCAGCATCATATCATTGTTTCTTTAATTTATTAAATGAGTTGGCATCATTTTGCCTTCAAGTGTAATAAAGTCAAGCATGAATAAACGCGTATGTGAGCTTCTATTTATCAAATAACTAATAACAGAACATAACTACACATAATCATTTTACTATGACTCGCTTTGTAATCTCCTCAGAATCGCTTCAAAAGCTTGAATCTGCTGTTTGGTAAAGTGATCCAAATTTGCATGATCGCAAACACGGTCCAATATAATTAGGATCGTGATCCGTAAGCACTTCATTAGCGAGCTGTTCCAAAAGCATTACAACTTTGACATTTACAAAGAGGTTTTGCTAGCAGTCCATACAAACATTGCTACTTATGAGGTAGTTTCAAAAGTGATCTATTAAATAAGAACATTTACAAAGAGGTTTGTTAGGATCCTTTAAATTGCGACATAATTATTGATTAATTAAAGACTTCGCCACAATTTAGCATGATTCAAATGAAAATATATTAAAGCAGCATATTAACTAATGTTCTGTGGTAAACGGGCCTTTAATTCAACCTACCACATTTTTCTGGCTCTGTAAGTGACCACGGGTTTATTACGAAGACAATAATATCTTCATAAGATGAGACAATGAGGTTATGACCCTATCATTTTGCAACGCGCTCCATGTTTAGTGGTTGGCCCATTTAAAGTACGCGACTATGCTTTCCATTTAAATATGCGATGACCTGCCCTATTGTGAACCCTTTGATGACGTCTACCGTAATCCTTAATTCCGAAAGGGATAGCAACGTTCATTGTTTATCTTTGTTTGTTGTGACCTTACCTGTTTATTATCTTGTTGCTCTGGCATTTTGATGCTGCACAGATTGCCAGTTGGCGATTTCTTTTTTATTTGCACTGTACCGTTTCATTTGGATGACAATAGGACCAGAGAACGGTTTGGTGAACCCTAGAAGCTGGTGTAAACCCCTAATGACCGCTCCAATGCGATACACATATTGCCAACCCTTTTGTGTTGATGGTGTCGTTTACTTTGCTTCTATTTATTATTTTAACGAATAGTATTGGTATACGAAAGGCAATCAGAAAGTTCTGAGACTGCCTACATAAACATAATATTTTACATAATAGCGTTTTCATTTTGTTGCAAATAATTATTCGATCTCTTTCGAATGTTTCACAATGCATGCATTTTGATTCCCCCTGCGTTGTAAATTATTGCTAGTTCGGTATCACGGATCACTTTGGAAAATGTAAAAACATTGCATATTATTTCATATGCAATGCATATTTTAGTATGCAACATGTATGTAACTTCTGTGTAACTTCTGTCTCGCAAATGCATTGCACAGCTTGATTTGCATATTGTCAGTCACAGGTTGAAGGAACGTGTTGGGAAAGTACGTTCATATTTTGATTGAACTCGCAAGTAGATTTGAAAAAATGTTGAATGTGTGATTTGTAATCGAGGATGGAAACACATGATGTGAAAAGTCTCCAACGAGCTCTTAGTGACCTTGTTCATATCTCTTACACGGGGTTAGAATTTTGGGTAGGATTGTTTTTGGTGTACAGTTTTTCATTTATTTGATGTTTTGAGGTGTGTGTACAAATGTAGACCAAAAAAAAAAAGATTTTTTTTTCAGTCCCAATACGTTCCTTCAACCTGTGTTGTAAGTTATGGAATCAATCTCAAACTTTCTGACTGCCCCTCGTATTTTTACTTTTCAAATAAAACCAGATGCAGTGCCATGATAAATAAACGATGATCAATATAACCTTGAGTCTTAATAGCTCCGTGGTAAGACACTGTGAAAGTAAGCAAGAGACCCCGAGTTCCCAATCCCGGTCGAGGCATGATATTTCCATCACCTATGGTATTAACATTTTAACAAAGTTTTACCAGATTGTAGTAGATTGTTTAATTTGTTATCGTATGCAATTCGAAGAAACAAGTAACATTGTTTAAGACAATGTTAGTCTTGTGAATGGACATATGTTGCAGATTTCAAGTTCACTAAGATTGGAAAAAAAGAAGAAAAAATGGTCCTGTAGATATCACAGCACCCAAATGCAATGGCACCGTAGTTCTGCCCTTCACCACAAACAAAGAGCAAATTAAATGTACAATGAAAAGAACGTTCATTATGCTATAAAGCCTACTGGTTAGCTTAAATCGGTTTTAGATGTACACTTATCCTATATTCAGCGACATATATTGACAAGACATTGTAAATAAAAGTATATCCCATCAAAAGGAAATCTCTAAAAATAAAGTCCACATCCAGAACAATTAGGAAACTATACACGTATGTGTTATTGTAAAACTATATAAAACATCATTAGAAACACATCGGGATATATCCAGAATTTTACTGAACCACAGCAGTTGCAACCAAAGAGAAAACAAAGCTAGTGTACCACCAGAAACCCGAGGGACGAACGTTCATTCACCAATCTCACCTTTCAGGGTTTCAGAAGGTGCAATCATGGAGTCCTACGAGGATGACCAGTCATCACATTAGAGAAAGAGACTGATGTAGAGGGGTCAATTACTAAGCATGAACTGCGCTGAAAAAGTAAAGAGTACTATCCTTTCCTGACATAATTCCTAATTAATTTTTATAAAGTAGTCAGGAAATCCGTCAGAACCCTTTACTTTCCGAAGTTTATAGATCACAAGTCCATAGAATAAAAGTTGTGATATTCCTAGTCGCAGGAATAACTTTTAGGTTGTGCTGTACCTCTACAGTTGGTCTTCGTTACTGCGATAGCACTTTGAGAAAGATCTACGTAGTTTATGATAAGGGAAACCATGCTGAAGAAGTTTACTTGTAATAACTTGATTTCGATCATTGAACTCCTTAACATGCTTAACATCGTTAAATACCCTTGAGCTGGGAGATATAAACCCCTATGATATAGCACGATGTACGTCTCTAAGTGTGGATAGATCACGATGTCAAAGTTCAAGTCATCTCTGTTTTCTTAGATTTAGTATTTATTATATAATTTCCAGTGAATTAGCGGATTTTATGATTATAATAAAACCTTATATTTTCATTGTTTATATATAGATATAAAAATCGAACAGTAAAAGTAGCAATGACGACAGTCAACCACAAACACACACAGAAACAAAGAACGACTATAAATAAAAATGAATAAAAGGCAAAATAAGACATCACAACATGACAATAGGCCTACCGCTTTGGAATGTAACTCCTCCAGAGATCACATTGAATAAAGCCAACAGTTCCGATACCATAGCAGCATTCTTCGGTCTTCATCTCTTAAATGATAACATACATAGAGGATATATGTGTTTGTTTTGAGTGAATATAGGATTTATTTTCATCGAGAAGTGAGATAACATATTTTCACGAGTGCTTTATTCACGACAGACCACCAAATATTATAATATATATAGAATTCACAACCTGGAAATGTATGCAGAAAACATATAATGCACCAAAACAATGACGTAAACAACGTCAACAACGTAAACAACGTCAACAGTTGCATGACGTCATTTTGAGTGAAATATATTTATTATATTTTCACATGTGAAATATATATTTAGTGACTATATGAGCAAAGAACCATTTAGGGCTGACACCATTTGATCTACAAAACCTTTTTTAACAAGTTTTTTTGTGACATGTAAACACTATTTTCCCATCCCATTTACATTTGCATCTCATTCTTTCAACACACGTCGCTTATCTTTATGAGTGAAAGTATGAATATATCAAGTTAGATTTGAACATGTTATATGACTTCGTCCCAGTGTATTCAATGTTCATTTTGTTCATTCTGCATGATACACCCTGCAGGTAAATATTGTTTGTATTTGTCCTAACCATGGTTTTAACACTAATATATAGGGAATTCAACTCTAACTAGTCTTTCTCAATGCCGTGTATACCTGTGAATTACATAGAGTGGGTGGGGTAATTTTTATTGATCTTCGAATTCCTGTGCCTAAAGGAATGACAACCTATCAAAATTACCCCCAACTGAATAAATTATCCCACAGTACTGATGAATATTAAGCATGCAAAACTCGGCCGCAAAAGTCATTGTTCCTTACCTGTCTTACTCTTCTCATGACTGACGATTTTCATAACCCATGCTATGAAATCTATCAGCCGGAACCGGATGTCTGACGGATCTCATGGGCTGACTGGTCTCATGCTACACCATTCATAAGACATGACACAACTTCATTTCTTCCAGAGTCACAACGTTCCTTCCCAGTCCTACTTAACTAGTTCGTTAAACATCTAGAATAGCAGCTCCTATCTGTTCTTAAAAACAAGTTGACTGTCATAGTTTATAAATAACATTTCTTTTTAAACATTTGCTGATAAATCATACTATATACTATATATGTTGCTAAATAATAACCAGGTGATAGGAAAGGGGAGTTGCTTTCAAAAAATATAATAAGTAAGCTATATTAAACAAGTGAGAATCGTTTACTTCATCATCTAATAAGTGACATAATTATGAAGAAGTATAAAAGCTCGAAACACATATACATTATTACATGACCTGAACACCTGGATAAAGTTTCGATAAACGATTTTGCCGTTCTGCGGGTTGCCTCCTTGGGTTAGATTCATTAAGCTTACAGCATTGAGTGATGTAACTTGAGCAAGCCACACTATGTATATCATGCATATAAGCATATACGTATAGATTATACATGTTAGAACGAGATACATATTTGCAAACATTTTCACTGTAACAGGATTAACAGCATGCATTTGAAACCGTTTTGGAACAACATTATCAAAATATATATTAATATTAATTGGTGTTTTACGGCCAATCTACACATTAAGTCATACTAGCAGTTCTCTATTCTTACTATCGAATATCTTTCTGATTTGTTAACGTACTCGAGGAATAGATTGATTGATTGATTGAATTGGATTTTATAGTCGCACCAACAGCTAAGGTCATATGGCGACTTTCCAGCTTCCACTGGTGGAGGAAGACCCAAGGTGCCCCTCCGGGCAATTTTCGTGTACGGGCGGGCACCTGGGTAGAACCACCGACGTTCCGCAAGCCAGCTGGATAGCTTCCTCACGCTCAAGGAATAGACACCAAGATTGCACGGTTTATGATGGTAATGATAATGTTTGGGAAAGTAATGATTTTGCTGCTGCTGCTGCTGCTGCTGCTGCTGCTGCTGCTGCTGCTACTGCTGCTGCTGCTGATGATGATGATGCTGATGCTTAATGCTGTTGATGTTGAATTCCAGAAAATAAAATAACATGATGATTGCATTGTTGACTTATACAATCTGCAATTATGAACGATTTAGTCATAATATAGAAGTAATAAATGTGATTGTTTCACCAAGTACTTAATGAGTAATAAGGAAATATTCGTTATTGTTTTTGTTTCGCTTTCTCTAAGAAAAGAGACGACAACATGCATTACTTTTCCGCTTTTTAGTTTTTAACGCTCTTTGTATGTTTTCTGAGAACTGCATACAGCCTAATATGGTGTTGTTGTTTCTCTATATATTCGGGATGGGGGAGGGGGTGGGGAGTCCGTGCAACTATAAAATCCAATGCAATTCAATTCTCTCTATAGTTTGGGAACATAACACACATACGGTCACAAATGGGAATTTTAGCGCGATTTGTTTTATAAATGCATCTTTAATATAGATATAAAAATCGAACAGGAAAAGTAACATTGAAGAAAGACAACACAAATACACAGAGAAACAAAGAACAACTTTAAAGATGAATAAAAGGCCAAATAATAACCAGGTTCTAGGGTGCACCAAACCTCACACTTACCCTACTGTCATCCCAATAAAACGGGACAGTGTAAATAAAGAAGTCCCCGCCTTGAACTATTCTCTAACCAACAAGGCAGCATTATTAGGCAATATAAGTAAAACACAAAGATGCTCGTGTATATACAAATACAACAAAACACACAATAGTTTACAGTACAGCAAAGTCAACAGAGGCATTTAAAAGCTTTTCTGAATCAATACGTGTCACTCTTTTGCTATTTCGTTTTCTTCTTTCAATTGGAAATGTTTTTCTCAAAATTGGGGAAAGTATTTATGTTTTGGCATTGGGAATATGACCGAATCAAAACTATAAAAACAGCCAAAAAATACACAGCTATTAGATCAATCAAATTTACATTATAGTTGTATATTGGGTTGTACTGTTCAATACTGTAACACTAGAGTATTTCCGTAGTTCTGGGTCATTATGTAACTTTGTAATGTTTATAAGTTTTGGAGTTTAACTAGGTTTCTTAGGCACCGCATGCTCTAAACGTGGTTGACTGTATATTGGGTAGCACATCTCAATTACACGGAAAAGTACCACAAGTGACTAAAACCTTATTACAATACCTTTTTTTTAAGTCTTGATAGATTGGTTTTCTATTTGGCTGCAACTTCTGTGGTTGTTCAGTACAATTCTGGATATATCCTGAGGTGTTTCCAATTATGGTTATATATATTTACAGTAACATATACGTGTTTGAATTTCTTTGGATATGGACTTTATTGTAAGTGATTTCCTTTCGACGGGATGTACTTTTATTTACACTGTCTTGTCAATCTGAGCGCTGAAGTCAGGATAATAGCGAGGTTGAGTACACGTAAAATTGATTTAAAATAACCAGTGAGTCATATTGCCTAGTGACTGTTCCATGTCGGTAACCCTGTCTTCACCACTCTTCGTGTTGTGTATTGTTCATTTCATGTTATAGTTATTTACTCTTTGTTTGTGGTACAGTGCGGACCTTCGGTGTCATTGCATTTTGATGCTGTGATTTATATAGGACCAGTTTTCTAATTTTCTAAACTTTCAAATTTACGTTTAGTTTTGTGCGTTTAGCTTTGTCAGTAACGGCAGGCGCTATATCAACCACTTAGGTACAAAAGTCGAGCAGGAAATGTAGCATTCACAGTCAACCAAAAAGACACATTCAAAACAGACGACAATTCACATTCAAAACAGACGACAATTCACATTCAAAACAGACGACAATTCACATTCAAAACAGACGACAATTCACATTCAAACAGACGACAATTCACATTCAAACAGACGACAATAACGAGAGGAAAGCAAAGTATGCGACACCACAAACATATTATTTGCTTTGTAATGTTTTTTTACTATGATATCTTTAAATCAACATTTACATCAACTACTCGGTTTAGGAAATTATCAATCAAAGAATAAAAGTGTCAACCAAAGTCAATTACAATACTCGTCAATCTGCCAAATGTTCACTGAGATAAATATACCTTGAGGTTAGAAACAGCAAAACAAAACAAAAGTTTTGAAGATGCTGTCTCATTGTGAAATGTAAAAACCCAACATACTAATTCATTTTGTCATTTCTCACTTTAAATGACATTCGATGCAATATGTTATTGATTTTAAATCAAGCAGATATTAAATTGTTATTCTACTTTAATCCAACAAAATAACAATCCAACAAAATAACAATCCAACAAAAGAACAAGTCGATGTCTGTAATATTTTTCCTCCTACCCCAAGATAGATTGGGATGAGATAATAGATCAATATATACACATTCATTTAGATATTATTTTTTAACATTTCCAATACCTCAGGGACTATTAGCTAAATAAAACGGTAATTCAGGCTATAATTCTGAACACATAAAATTTACGAGAATAGGAGAGATAATAGACGACAATTAATCAAACGATTAACCTATTTTTTTTCTTCTCCACCTACTGATAGGCGTAGGAACAGATGTGGAAGATGGGACGGAGGCCAGCCCTCTCCCACCCCAATAAACTGAGAGGGTCCAGAGTATGTTTTGGCCCCACCTAATATTTATATTTTACCAAATTATGTGATGACCATCCATATGGTGTTTATGTCCTGTCGTGTACAGTTGGCAACCTCTCTAGTACAACTAAAATTAGTCTTGATCATCGTCGACGTTTGATTTCAATTACAAAAAAAAAACAAGCGTCGCAGATCATCAACACTACACTAATATAATTATGAAACGTTTATACACCGCAGCCACTCTATCAATTACAATACATCATCCACGTGGCAGTTAACGCTGTTATTTTGCATTCATCATAGTCGAAGGCTTTATAGTACATCGATTAATTTGTTGCAAAAAATCTCGGCCAGTTAGATAATATGTCTGGAAGCTTGTATCGCTTCATTCTTTCAACTATGGCATTATCAACAAGAGGTAAGCTTTCAGAAGCTTTCAGAACACCGTTACTCTAGAATGAATGAATGAATGGGGTTTTACGGTACATTGACACATATATAGGTCATATTGTGTGCAAAAATCGACGACAGATGAAGAAATGAAGTCGTAATTAAAAATTAATGTAAATATATAAAAGATAAAACTATTAAAAATAAGGGATGATATGGTACTAATATAAACTATATATGTAAATCAACAAATGCCCGTCAACGGGTATATAAACAAGTAAATATATATAAGAACTTATCCTTTAATTATAAATAAACCTGTATTTATAAAAAATATCCTCGTTACTTAAAAAGCAATATAATTTTTGAATATGCGTTTCTTTTTCCTTTCAGTATAGTTCGTCACTATGCTTTCCTTTTTGACTATGCGATGTGGACCCTATGATGATCCTGAAAAGGATTGTACTGTTACTGTTTGTCGTTAATACTTTCTTGTCGTACCTTTCATGAATTATTCCCTCGTTGCTGTGGCTTCTGTCAAGTCAATGAGTACCTGCTCTGTGCCTTTCTATGAGTTTTAATATGCATATACGCATATTGGTGTTACACTTATATTGCCCATTAATGGTGCACACGCCTAGCTTGAATATTGGTTGAATATTGGCTGTGGGGATTTTTCTTTATTTCTTTACCACTAACCGTTCCAGTGCGCTACCCTTATTTGTCAACCCTCTTATATTTGTTGGTCGTATACTTTGCCTGTATGTATCGTTGTAATTGTTGATTGTTTTGACTGCGTGTTTCTGTTGGACTGTGCACTGTGAATGCTACAGACTATGCACTGTGAATTCTACATTTCCTCTTCAGATTTTATACCTACCTTTATTCACCAAGGGGCTGGCGTGGCGCAAGAAAATGTCTCTGTTGATCATTGTTTATCCTTATATGTTACCATACAAACTCCCACACTATCACTTTTTCCCGCATACTCCCGCCTGCCTTATCACCTTTCTGTATCAACCCACAGAGTCCATATGACCACGTAACGTCTATCGCGGAATATAGAAGTTTGTTTAATCGTCCAATGACGACTTGCCTTGGATCGTCCAACGACGAAGGTATATGTATAGTCCAACGACGAAGTGTAATGGATCGTCCAGCGACGATTTCTTTTGCATCAGATAACCATAGAACCATTTGAAAATATTTGCTATAATGAAACAAACGCTTTAGACAAAGGTACAGTTTGAACTTAACCATGTTCTTAATAATAACACATCGTTAGAAATATATTCAATATATAAAAATCGAACGGGAAAAGTATCATTCAAGGACGACAGTCAGTCACAAACACACACAGAAATCAAGAACACCTATATATAAAAATGAATAAAAGGCAAAATTAAACATCACAAACACACAAGGGTTGACAATAGGGCTACCGCCTTGGCAAGGCCGTTGGGGGTTAAAACCAGGTTTTAGGGTGCACCAAACCCCTCAAATTTACCCTACCGTCATCCCAATAAAACGGGACAGTGTAAATAAAGAAATCCCCGCCATGATCTATTCTCTAACCAACAAGGCAGCATTAATAGGCAATAGAAGTAAAACACAAAGATGCTCGTGTATATATAAATACAAAAACCAATAGCCTAGAAAGCCACAAAGAAGGTACTCAGTGACTTGGCAGAAGCCAGAGCAACATGTGAAATAAAACATTGATAGGCAATATAAGAAGTGTACTCCATTACAGAACGCTAATATAAAGCGTACTCAAATCTAGTGCAAACAATCAATGTAATCTCATTCTTATTAAAAACGATAACAACACACGTTGCTATTTCTGATGAACTAAAATTGCGCTAACTATAAAAGAGTATGATAGTGTTTCTTTTGAAATGGCCGAACACGATAAATACGAAATATTGCAGTCTCGGTTTGATTGAGACTATTCATGAACGGTAGTGAAATATTCTTGCTACCGTTCAAGCCCACTGGCCCCGCTTTGAGCAAAACTCAATATTCATAAAATCAATAGTACAGAATTTTAACCGCGTTCACAATATAACATAAAAAACGTCTACGCCGCAACATTTACTAATATAAAATAAAGCCTTCGTTATACAGACCTGTTATCATCATTATATGTATTTACTATAATACGTATAGGTACCATGGAGGTATCATGGAGTCTATACAAAACACCGATACGACAAACTAGCAAATTTATTCATCATCCATGTATTAACTTCAGTATTTATTGACATTCACACTAGCTTTTTTTTATTGCTGTGGGCATTACAAAATCGTCCCGACTACTTATTACTTGTCCTTTGGGATCATCAAGCCCACTTTTTGTGGTTTTAAAGTAGAGTACCACTTTAGCCGCAGCTAGGGGACGTGAGAGGTGTTGCAAATCATATTACCTCTCATGAACAGACTCTACAAAACCGAGTCGGCTACTTTTTACTCCTGTTTGTGTTTGTTGCTTCACAGGGTCCCCTTTTTCAGTATGTATTGCAGCAAAACCCAAGCAAATCAAACAAAATACAAAAAAGAAACAAATACCGCAAATAGACCGGCGTTGATCCCTCTCACTGTTCAAAGTGTAACGCCACTTATATATCTATCTGCTACATTCTCCCTACTTTTAAAACGTTCACATGGTATTGCACTCGACAATATCCCTCTTGAACAGACATTAAAACCTGCTACTTTTATCTCTTGATTGTGTTTTTGCTTCCAAGGGATCCCCGTTTTCAGTATTTATATCAGTTGTCAGGCTACACAAAGGGTCTTTACAAAAATAGACATAGATATATGGAAATGCATGTAACAAGTCAATATTATCTTTTTGAATAAAATAAATTAAACTTCTCTGATAACCCTTCTTTTTATTTAAGACATTGCTTCAATACACGTGCAAATCATTTCAGTATTTCCTATCAGTATTAAATAGTGCTGGTCTCATGAATTTCAATATTCCAACCAGTTTTAACCTAGATACAACCATAAACAACGATTAGTAAGCACTTCAATTATTAATGTGATGTACTCCATTTTGTGAGAATAATAATACTATAAAAACACTTTCTATTCTAGTAATATTTAGAAAACCGATCGTTAACACATTGAATGCATTACCGATGTTTAGACAATCGTTATTTCATTACGTGGTCCGAGTATTAACAGGTTATCGCATTCTTTCAATAACTGTTTTTAAATGTGTTTAATTGACGAAATATCCATTATAAAATCCTGCTAAAATAAGATTTCCCATTGCTTAATTGAATTAATGCGGGAACACGTAATGGCAACGTGAAAGCAATGGTCTCCTAGGAAACGGAAAACTAAACATTTGCATAACGATGTGTTTCACAAACTCAGCCGCATGGTTTTGTCTTAAATGTCTTAATTACATAAGTGGGTGAGGTAATTAGCTAGCAACGTCTCTGTTTTGATATCTGGTATAACGGATTTGGCTGTCAATAGAGTAAGAATTAGGTTTGTTTCACGCTAGATCCTGATTAAAACAATACAGCGGCATGTTTTACAACTGACTGTTTTGGCTGCGGTCTATGAATACTTATATTTTTCTGTTCAATTTTTGTATCTACTGCTTATTTGTAGGTATACATTTCGAACAGTAAATGCAGCATTCACAGAACACAGTCAAGCAAAAACACGCATTGAAACAAACAACAATTTAATACAAGGTTAACAAGGGGATAGATATATGCCATCACAAACACAAACATTTGGTACAGCTTTGGAACGGTAAGTAGCAAAAGGGCCACTGTTCTAGGATACATCAAACCTCACTCTTACCCTATTGACCTCCCAGTAAAATTGGTCAGCGTAATTAACTCTATTGTCAATCCATTTATGTTTGAGATATCTCACACTTTACTTTCATATTTTCATGTACACGTATTGTTTGATCGTATTTGTGGATGGCTGCGATCTTTGAATACTACTCTTTCTGTTAAGACTGTTGCAGCAGTCGTCTGCTAGTATATGACCTTCGTTGTGCAATGTAAATAATAAATCTGCTTCGTTGTAAAATGTATTGACTTTTAATACTGTAAAATGTATCGACTTTTAATACTGTAAAATGTATCGACTTTTAATACTGTAAAATGTATCGACTTTAAATACTGTAAAATGTATCGACTTTTAATACTTCAATATGAAGCTTATGGCAGGTCTTTTAGTTTTATTACACAAATGATCCCTCTAAGGCTGACACGAGTTTGATAAATGGTATAGTTGCTATCATTTCATCAGTTTATCTACTACGCATCGTAATGACTTTTTTTATAAATAAATAGCAGCATGCAAGTATCAGCCGTCATCAATAATAAGTTTGTACCTGAAGTAAGACACATTTTGCAATACGCACAAAAAAATTCTTCGTTCAACACTGGTAAACAGTGATCGTTTAACTCCGCCTTTTTATTGGAAAATGGGAGGTACGTCTTTGACGACAACGATTTGGTGATTGGTCGATGTCTCTTACGGTTTTTGATGATGTTTGCGACTACACTTTCTTGGAATCGAGCCAATATGAAAATACTAGTTCCACCTTCATATATCCATCACCGCCGTTAATATTGCCACGTAAAATATAAAGTGTTGCAGGCATGCGCATTAGTCTGCCAGATTGTCGATCTTTGTCACGTAATTTCTTTCATATTATTTGCGTCTTACACCATGCTTGCAACTAAGAACTTTGTCACCAGACATCTAGTACATTCCATTTAAATTTCCCCAAAAACGCTTAACATACTGAGTTTTAAGGCAATTTTAATAGTCTATAAATTTAGTTATTATATGCAACGAATCATATTTGGACGACTATCGAATAAATGCTTAAAGGCAAAGCCGGGTTAATATTGACGGTTTGTGTTAATATATAAGGTAAGATAGGAGAATGTGTAGGCGATCCGAATTTATGTGTGCAGTACTGCTTGGTTTACTTTTAATAATTCCAGGACAATCACAGGCATTAATGGATTTGCATCTGATGGGATTTTTTCCGATGACTGGTCAATTGTGGCCCGGGGGCCAGGCCTTACTGCCGGCCACGGAAATGGCCATAAGAGACGTGAACTCTAGGGCGGATATACTGTCAGACTACACGTTGAAATTCGTTTGGCTGGACACTCAGGTAACTCTTTACACACGTTTCTAGTCTAAAATATAAATAATTGATAATTTCAACTAGTTACCTGTTTTACACGTCCTTCTAGTTTGATAAACAACGTATTTGATTAATCATTTAAACTATACTCGGTAAAAAAATGTTTTGGACCAGGGCAGTGTTCGAACCCGTACAATGATGGCTGAACCATGACGTTCGACCATAACCCTTTTTATGTCAGTTGATAATTGACAATAGATCAACAATCAACAATAATTATCGTTTACAATGGAAGTTTGCAAAAAAATAATCAACTTTTTATTGGTTACTCGAATGTCTGTAATTGTTACTTTTTATGGTCTTTGCAACATTTTTTACAGACTCTTTGTGTGTTCGCGATATCTTTTTAAAATCAAATCTTGTTTAGAATTTTACGCTTCTGATATCAATTTAACCGGGTATGGTAGACCTTGGTTAGTTACTAAAAACAGATACTAAAACTCTGTCCACTAGTTTTATTTTTATAGGACTTTATATACCCTGGTCCAAAACCTTTTTTACCGAGTATATTTACTGGTCTGATATATAGTTTAATTATCTCTTTATGCTTCCGTGACATCTGATATATATCCATTTAAACTATCAACCAATCTGATATTTAATTAAAGAAAAAGTTATACGTCCAACATGAACAGAATACAGTCACTCCAACAAGTATTGCAAAGCAAAGGTGATACAAAAAGTACATCACAAACATATAAGGATTGACAACAGGCATACCGCCTTGGAACGGTCAGTGCTAAAAGGGACCACCGGGTAGTTTAAACCGGTTCAAGGGTGCACCAAACATCACTCGTACCCTGTCATCATCCCTAAACAACAGGACAGTGTAAATAACAATTATCCCCGCCGAGTAAGCCCCTTACATTCGATGACTAGTCTGAAGTCAGAGCATCAAGGGAAAACCTGTTAAGGACATGGCAAAAAAGGAGTGAAGGACATTCATTGATCAAACAGTTCCCGCCAAAGGATTTAGGAATACGTTGTCATAGAGTCCACAGCACGTCCGGTCGTTGCACAATTAAAGATGAAAGCATAATTACAATCTGTAGACGGGTCTACGACACCTAACATGGATTTCGGGAATGTAATATAACCGTGACTTAAATATCATAGTACCCAGTTATATTTTATAGTGATGCATAACTCTCCGGATATATTTTGGCCCTGTCCCAATATGAGTAAACTGATTTTGAGACTTTTTTTAAAGTGTTTTTTGTTATGTTTTGGCTACTTAATATTGAAAAAGTGGACACAATCATATAAGGCGGTGTGTCCACTTGTTAAAAAAATATCAAAAAATGATTTTATTGACATGTTTAACCGTTTTTAGACCAAGACGTATTTGACCATTTTCGGAAATTGACCCTTTTTAAACAAAAATTATGCTCAACATCGATCGATCATTCTGGAAAAAGTCGGTGATTCTGGAGTAGACGAAACATAAAACATGTAACACTAATACAAGTGTAGTGTTACTGCGTCAATAAAATTACCTTAGAGGATCGTTTTATGTTCGAAATATGCAATTTATGTTGACAACTGCACGTTTTCTTATTTTTCTGACGCGGCCATCTTAGCAGACAACATCGAGGTAAAATCCGTTGTAAACCAGTCAAAATTATGCAACAATCGTTTTAATTGGTCAATTTAAACTAATAAGCGCGCGATAACATTCTGGTTTACGAACCATAAACTCGATGAATGAACTATATCGCTTCAGCAAGGGACGCAGTCAACA
This sequence comes from Cyrtodaria siliqua, assembly GCA_037043455.1. Taxonomy (NCBI): domain Eukaryota; kingdom Metazoa; phylum Mollusca; class Bivalvia; order Adapedonta; family Hiatellidae; genus Cyrtodaria; species Cyrtodaria siliqua. The sequence continues at coordinate 90,516 of JAWPHD010003175.1, forward strand.
ATTTTATGTGAATGAAATTAAATGCCTTTACAATTGTGTCATCACAAGGACATAGGCCTAGTTCGTAGAAATATTCATGGCACTTTTACTACTGTGTTGCAGTATTCTGACAATTCCTTATAACTACAAAAAGAGCTATATTTCCGTATAAAATAGTTTTCATTCCCTTCAGATACTGCAACCTTGATAGAATTACCTTTAAATTGAGATAATTTATGTGTTTTTTTATTCCCTTCAGAACTTGCAACATTGACTTAATAGCTGTACTCAGTAAATGGATACATATTTTATTATTCTCTTCAAAACTTGCAGTATTCAACAAAAAGAGTATATTTCCGTTATTCATTCCCTTCAGTTTTTTGTTGAAACATCTGTGTTAATTTAAGGGTTTGATGTTATTCATTCCCTTCAAACTGTTGTCGAAACGTCTGTGCTAATTTAAGGGTTTGATGTTTTTCATTCCCTTCAAACTGTTGTCGAAACGTCGGTGCTAATTTAAGGTTTTCATGTTATTCATTCCCTCCAATTTCTTGTGAAAATGTAAGTGCCCAATCAAAATTAATATTAATTTAAATTGGGATAAATTCCTTTTCATTCCCTTCCTATTTTGCAACAGTGAAAGTGACCAGATTTCAAAAACGCCCAAAACACCGCAATTCATCATAATGTTACGTGTCCAGATTTCAAAAACAGGCAATAATGCCTATTGCAACAACATGATCTGTGTCCACATTTCCAAAAACTTGATATTTTACCCCCAAAAAGTAATCCAAGCCCCTTTTTCTATGTATTTGTCCCCAAAGGAGACCCTTTCCCCGGAATATACCTTCCATGTATCACATTATAACAACTTCTAAAATGTGGACACGGCTCTATACGGTGGCGTGTCCACATTTCCAAAACAGGCAAAAATGCCGATTTCAACAACATGATCTGTGTCCACATTTCCAAAACAGGCAAAAATGCCTATTTCAAAAACATGATCTGTGTCCACATTTCCAAAAACTTGATATTTTACCCCCAAAAAGTAATCCAAGCCCCTTTTTCTATGTATTTGTCCCCAAAGGAGACCCTTTCCCCGGAATATACCTTTCATGTGTCACATTATTAAACTTTTAAAATGTGGACACGGCTCTATAAGGCGGTGTGTCCACATTTTAAAAAAAGACACTTTTCTTAGGAAAAACATAACTTTTCAAAATGTGGACACGCCGCCTTATAGAGCCGTGTCCACATTTTTAAAAATGACACTTTTCTAGGGAAAAACATACTTTTTTAAAATAAGGACACGCCGCCTTATAGAGCCGTGTCCACATTTGCAAAAAATCACTTTTGTCAATAAAACATACTTTTTTCAAATGTGGACACGCTGCCTTATAGAGCCGTGTCCACATTTTAAAAAAGTATGTTTTTCCTAAGAAAAGTGCCTTTTTTTAAAATGTGGACACACCGCCTTATAGAGCCGTGTCCACATTTTAAAAAAGTATCTTTTTCCTAAGAAAAGTGTTTTTTTTCTTAATGTGGACACGGCTCTATAAGGCGGCGTGTCCACATTTTGAAAAAGTATGTTTTTCCTAAGAAAAGTGTCTTTTTTTAAAATGTGGACACACCGCCTTATAGAGCCGTGTCCACATTTTAAAAGTTTAATAATGTGACACATAGACGGTATATTCCGGGGAAAGGGTCTCCTTTGGGGACAAATACATAGAAAAAGGGGCTTGGATTACTTTTTGGGGGTAAAATATCAAGTTTTTGGAAATGTGGACACAGATCGTCTTTGTGATTTACGCATTTTTCGCATTTTTTGAAAAATGGACACGTTCAATGTTTCAAGTTCTGAAGGGAATGAAAAAATAATATTTTTCAATTTACAACATATTTAGTAGAATGCCGGCATGTTCTGAAGGGAATACAAATTAATATTCTCCATTTACAGCTATTTAGTCAATGTGGCAAGTTCTGAAGGGAATGAATAATATCATTTTTTGATATTTGTTTAACATGCCTTATATAAACGTGTCCATACGGTCCTTTTCATTCATTTGGTTCATTAAGACGTGCTCGACCTCTAGTTCAATGAAAAACGTCGTTATGTAATGGTAGCGGCGAAAATAGACTGGTTTAAAACCCATTACTAAGAGCAAAATAAGTGGAAAAATCAGTTTACTCAAATTGGGACAGGGCCTAATAATCTAGTTTGTTCAATCTGTAACTTATCAGTTAATGTCCATAAGAGTAAAATTATTTCAATAAAGTTGGTACTTTATTGAAGAGCGACGACTGAGGCTTCGTAACCTCCGATCCCAACTAAATTCCATTTTGTTTATTTCGCCCAACGTTTTCTCGTTTAGAGCAAAGCCGTTTGTTGGAAATTGGGACCCTGGTCATGAAATGGTTTGAAAATACCGCATTGAAGGTTCCATGGTCACCGCCATATGCATAGCATGTTCGGGATAGCTTAAATATCTGTACTATTGACATGATTAATGTTCTGCTCAACCCGGGGCTAGAGGGCGTAAACGGTAGCAAGCACTTTTCACTACCGTTCATGAACAGTCTCAATCAAACGGAGACTGCAATATTTGTTGTATTTAACGTGTTCGACGATTTCCAAATTTCTTCTTTTATACTTTTTTAGATGTAATGAAAGTAGCGTAGAATTAGTGAAAGATATAAATGTATTACTTATTTATTATTTAAACAATCCAATATATTTTCCATTGCAGTAATGCATATACATATATATTACATATTTGTCTGTGATTTGTATAGGAAATACTGGGAATAGAAAAGCTATATCTACTCGTTTGCTCTACTGTGAAAACTGGGAGAAATTTCACAGTACGGAACATTGCTCGGCCTTTTCCGTCAGTAGCGGGAACGCCATATGACGTTCCGATTGTTTTATGGACGTCTTCGTCAGATTCCGCCACTAGAACATACCGATTACGGAAATTAACGAAGAGTTCCGGTTCCACTTGTTTTGTTTGTATGACGTAACGTCGTCTTGGCGTTCTCGTGCAAACTGGTGTAAAATGGCATGAATCATAAGAAATATTAATAAAATATCATTTTAAATTATGTAATATATAGTTTAATAACCAGTGTTTTTGAGATACTGAACATATCTCCCGAGGTAGAGAAATGGCCCCGATATAAGAACTCGTTCTCCGCACTCGTTCTTATATCGGGGCACTCGTTCTTATATCGGGGCCATTTCTCTACCTCGGGAGATATTTCCCGTGTCTCAAAAACACTGGTTATTAAACTCTATATAAACAACAACACATACGTTATCTGTTGAAAAGGGTAGATATAAGCATATTCATTTTAATGACAGTATTTTATTCATAAAATGTTTATGCAGTTTAGAGGTTGAAAATGAATTCCATGTTCTAATGACCTGTATAAGTAGATATAAAAACCGAACACGAAAAGTAGCATGCAAGGACGACAGCAACCACAAACACACACACATAAACAAAGAATAACTTTAAAGATGAATAAAAGGCAAGATAATACATCACAAACACAAAAGGGTTGACAATAGGGCTACAGCCTTGGAACAGTCAGTGGGGGTTTAAATTGTGTGTTACAAAACCCTTTAAGAAAGTCATTCTGTCAGGAAATACATTTTATACTATCACATATTTCACAAATGAACAACTGGGAACAGTTTAAATAAATTCTTTGAAGTAAGATTATGACCGTAATAAATAATATAATAGCAGCTTTGTTCACAAATTCTTTGTCTCAAAAATGACATATCCACAAAGTTAACACCTTATACGTTTTATAATTAATGGTGAGGAAATAGTATGTTTATAATATATATGAAATTAGTAATCTTCTTTAAAAAACAAAAAATAACTATATACAGTATGTGTGTGTGTGTGTGTGTGTGTGTGTGTGTGTATACTTTTAGGTGAGATTATTATATTTTGTAATAATTCATATATTCATTTGAAATTTTAACTGGCGTCGTTTAACAAATATCGCTAGCGATTTATAAATCTTAATCTGCATTGATTGGACTAAAACCTTGTTGATAAACTTAAAGGGAATGTAGCGACACAGCCAAACCAGCTCTGTTATTGAGAGTTCTGAAAAACTTGGAAAAAGGTGAAAAAATTATCAAAATCGGATGATAAACAAAAAATATATGACCATTTAAAGGTTGTTCTGAAACGAATATGGGAGCCGCCATTTTTAGAACTATGACGTCATAGTTCCGTATTACCATATATGGAATATTGATAAATATCATTTAAACGAAGAAAATCACTGCAAATGAATGATTTTTTTTACTGGTCATATAAAGCATTACTGCCATTAAGTATTACATATTTTCCATACAATTGTTGTCATTTTTTCCCTATAAATCAGTAAATTTTCATATTTATAAATATTCCATATATGGTCATTTAGAACCGTGATGTCATAGCTCTCAAAAATGACCGCTTCCATATCCGTTTCAACAGAAACTTCAAATGATCATATCTTCTTTATTTATCATCCGATTTTGATAATTCTTTCACCAAGTATTTCAAAACTCTCAATAACACAGATGGTTAGGCTGTGTCGCTACATTCCCTTTAATAAAATGTTGGTATGTGTTTCTGTGATTTCCAGATTTTAGTATTCGTGTAATTATCAAAAAACCTGGGTGACGATTAAATAAGTTGAGTCGTGTAAGAGGTTATAACCGTACCAGGCTATTTAATGTATTCATCATATGTATTTGTAGCCTTTTATGCTTTTCTGTCTTAATGACAATTCTGCATCAGATTACATACCCATCAGCATGATTTAGTGATACGTATATCTATAAAAATGAAGAAAATGTTATAAATCCAACAGGAATACACATAATACAGTCACTCCAACAAGTATTATAAAGCAAAGGTGATAAGAAAAGTACATCACAAACACATTCAGTAAAAAAGCACACCATAAACATATAATGGTTGACAACAGGATTACCGCCTTGGAACAGTCAGTGGCAAAAGGGAACACCGGTCCCGGAGTTTAAACCGGTTCAAGGGTGTACCACACCTCACTCTTACTCTGTAATCAGCCCTAAACAACAGGACAAGACGGAATCATTTTGTTTTTACATAATGACTATACATGTAAAAATAGTATAAAAGTCGAACAGGAAATGCAGCTTTCACAGAACACAGTAAACCCAAAAACACGCAAAAGGACAAACATGAATGGCAATGTTAACAAAAGATAGAGGCATGACGTCACAAACACAAAAAGGGTTGACAATAGGGCTACCGCATTGGAACGGTCAGTGGTAAAAAAGGCCGCTGGGGGTTTAAACGAGGTTCTAGAGAGCACCAAACCTCACACCTACCCAACTGCATCCCATTAAAACGGGACAGTGTAAAGAAAGTAATCCCCACCATGAAGTATTCTCTAACCAACAAGACAACGTCACCGTCCTTTTGGGCTTTAGGCAGACGTCACCATAGGGTCTACAGCCTGTCCGGTCATCGCACAATCAAAGAGGAAAGCATAGTGGCGAACTATAAATGGATCCACCACTAAGCATTGCAAAACGTCTTTGATAAATCTGTTAACACGTTTAACAAATATAGTATGAAAGTGATGATGACTAAGGATCTTACGAAGGTTGTAAATCACATCACCATCAGGTTGTGATAGTCCTTGCCGCAGAAGAGTTCTTAAATTACTTTTATATTTGGAAAGAAGATCAGGGTTACGAAAATAAAATTGTGCAAATGTTTTACGAAGTTTACGGTATCCCTGATGGAGCAGCTTTTTAGTTATACAAAGATTACGAATATTAGTCCTCAACTCGAGTACAATCTCTAGCCAAACGAATACGTTGAGACACATAGACCCCATAAGAAGTTGCTCGGGGAACATCCCCATCTAAATGGGGATAATTAAGAATATCAAAATTAAAATCATCTCTTTTGTCATAGATTTTGCTAATTGTTTCACCATTTTCAAAAGAGAGATGTAAATCGAGAAAAGAAGCGTTAGTATCAGAAATATTAGCTTTGTTAATAAATACTGATAAAGGTGAAGTTGAAGATCTTTAGGATATATATTATTAACCATAGTAAAAAAGAAAGGGTTGTCAATTTTCAATATGTCATCCAGATATCGAGATGTGTCTTTAAAGGCTTACATCTGCCTGGGTATCTGGTGAAAGACTCAATATGAAATCTCTTTCATAGCAATATAAAAACAATTCTGCGACAATGGATGCACAGTTCGTACCCATAGCGATACCAACAATTTGTCTATACACGGTAGTTCCATACTTGACGAAAATATTAGCTAATAGAACAATAAGTGATTCACAAACTTGATGGCAAGTCCACTTAGTGTAATTGTCCAAACTGCCGTTAGTAAAAAAAACTCTTTTATATTCTCACAGGCCAAACATATAAGTCTATGTAAATATGTTACAGGCCAAACATGTAAGTCTATGTAAATAAGCCGATTTATTTGAAACCGGAACTATGGCTTAGTGGTAGAGCGTCCACCTTGCATGCGGGAGGTCGTGAGTTCTGTACCCGGCTGGGCCATTTCAAAGACATCATAATAATGAAACTAGTAGATGAGCGTTTTTTTTGACATTCAGCATAAGAAGGGCAGTTCTAAGACTGGTCGACCCGGTGGCAGTATAATGTTACTGGGTGTTGTATTATGTCATGTGTCTACGGCGTGGTATTTTAGTGTGGCATCACTCTTGTTGAGCTTACTGATACAAGTAGACACCGTCGTGATATGACTGAAAGATTGTTAAACGCCTGGTTAAACCCCATACATATGTCACGGTTCATATATATCTAACAGATCGATTGATGATGAATTGTCCGGCCGGTTAGCTCAGTCGATTCAGCATCGGAACGGTAGTCCGAAGGTCCCGGGTTCGAGCTCCGGTCTGGCTGCACATTTTAGAGATAATATTTATCATGTTTAAAATCTTTCTATATAACCTGATGTAAGTATCGTTAAGTTTGGTTTAGGGCGTCATATTATTTGTAGTGAGTGCGAACGGGTATTACATACGCATAACATATCTGACGTCATATTAATAACACGTGACGTCATGATTTCACTTAAAAAGGTAACAGTGTAAAAGGTCAATTGACAATATTAATTTAAAAGTGAAACTTTAGTATCGTTTGGGTTTATATGATAAATACAATTGAATCTTATATTCGTGATGACTGTATTTTGACTTGAATGAACTCGGTGGATAAACTACATAAGACACACCCCTAACTATTACGATACTATGTTTTGGAGGAGACACTCCCCTAACTGTAATAATAACATTCAATTTAGGGGTGTTTCCCGTAAATCGTAATAATTTATATTATAGTTAGGGTTTCTGTCTCTCTTAAACTGTAATGACATTAGGCTTAGGGGTTTGTCTCCTCTAGACCATAACATAATTATAGTTACAGATTTATCTACAGGTATCAATATATATGTGTATCAAACATCCCGACTCCGCATTGATATGCATATATCAATATGTGTTCATTACTTAGATATTATTCTAACTTATTTTCATGATAGTTTAATTCATTGATTTCATACTTGAGCCACTTAATACTATACAGTTTCTGGGTTGATATCATGTTTTCCCGTCACGTGAAAAACGCCGAAACAATGTGCCGCATATTGCTGTTTGTTTCAAAATCAATATTTTTTTCAGGCTGATATGTAAGTTACACTGGGCTGCTATCTTGGTTGATAACAAACTTATCACTTAAAAACCAACAACGATCAACAATCTCGACTCCGCCTCGATATGGTTTATGAAAATGCTCAATTCTGATTGGCTACTGAGGAGTTTTTAAAAAAGCTATATGGACCACTGACGTCACGTCCTTCAACCGTTAGAAAGTCATTTTAAACGATTTCAACGTCAAAAAACATCCAAAACAACGATTACGTTATTTTAAGACAACGTTACGTTCAAACAACAATTTGAACTTGTTAGCAACACGGTAAAGCTATATATTTTCTTCGTTTGGTGCTGAGAGATGGACGTACAATGTAAGTTGTGAGAATTTGTTTGTATTATGTTCAATCTCCCGAATATACGTGTATAAAAACATAAAAATCCATGTCAGATAAAAAATGTAATATTTCCAGCGGGTTTATATTGTTCGAGATCAAAACCTGGTGTTTGGGACTTGAAACACATTGGAATCGCGTGCCTACGACCATTGGTATCGATGGTCTTCAAGTCCCGCCCACCAGGTTTTGATCTGGGACAATATAAACCGGCTAGAAAAAAATATTTCTGACGTAGAAGACGGATAAATCCCACTAGTTAAAAGTTTACTCTTTCAGTGTCATGCCGGCCTCAGTATCAATGCGATGTATGAATTACTGTATTCCCCGCCTGTGAAACATATGATTATCGGACCAGCATGCTCAACAGAGGCCGAGGTTCAGGCACAGGCGTCTTATATGTGGAACATATCTCACGTACGTATAATAAGTGTATAAAAAACGACAAAGAAACGCAACTCGGAAATTTCCGCTATATATTGTATATACTGCACACTTAATTCCACATATACTGAAACGAAAAAGAAACGCAAATCGGGACTTTTCGCTATATATTGTATATACTGTACACTTAATTCCACATATACTGAAACGAAAAAGAAACGCAACTCGGGAATTTCCGCTATATATTGTATATACTGCACATTTAATTCCACATAAAAGAAACGCAACTCGGGAATTTCCGCTTTATATTGTATATACTGCACATATAATTCCATATAATATTCCAAAGAAATTTAATGCTGTTTTGTAAAAAAAGTGGCAGTTAGTTAGAGAAAGGACACAACTGTAATGTTGTAGACGTTTTAATCACAGTACACTTTGTAACAAGAAATTCATAAATGCTGAAATTTCTTTTTGAAAAATCGAGCCATTTCAGTACTGTATTTAACGTAAATAGTTAAAGTTAAAGTTAAATAGTTAAAGAGTTATTCATCCTAAGTGTGCTCACATGCTTGAGCCTTCTGTCAATAATGAAACTTTGAGGGAATACTGTTTGCTGTGATATGTGTTGTTTTAGTATTTTTTTCCGAAAAGAAAGGTATTACGTAGCCATGTACCATTGGATTAACAGCAGCCAATTGAACGTATAATATATAGCGAAAAATCCCGAGTTACGTTTCTTTTTCGTTTCAGTATATATAGAGACTTGGTAGTGTACTTAACAATTAACGATTAATTAATTTCATGAATGTTGTCAACTATCTTATATTTACTACAAATCAGTAATGTTATTATATACTGGTCCTTTGGGATCATCAAGCCCATTCTGTGTTGCTTTAAAGTAGAATATCGCTTAAGCCGGTGCTAGGAGGCGTGAGATGTGTTGCATCTTATAATTACCTCTCATGAACAGCCTCAATAAAACCGAGCCTGCTACTTTTCTCTCTTGTTGCTTCCATGGGATCACCTTTTCAGTATTTATTATTATCCCGGTGTCGTAGGTTTTCGACGACGTATCATAACGTTTTATCATAACGACAACACACAATATATTTAAAACTCGAAACAGTTTTACTAGAATTGAAAATATATCACAAAAAGTACAAAAAAATGTGTTTTCTTGTTTTTATATTTTTTAAATTTGAACTAAACTAGAGGATACTCCCAAGCTGTACATGGCCAGGGAACTGTTTTATACATTTTCGAGATCTAATTTGCAAATAAGTAAAGTTTTGACCAACGGTTACGCTACACCAAAATAAGAAATATACATATAGTTTAGATTTTTGTTCTAGACGTACAGGGGAAGTCGTAGATCCGTTAATAAACATGGTAAATAACACAGATCCAAGCATTTGCCCTTGTTGTATCCTGTTGTTATAAAATTATTGTAAATTAAGATAGAGGTAGACCGTGTGATTGATAGGACTATAGAAATCATATGACGCCTGGATATTTTTGGCTTTTGATTTTTATCACAGGTTCTCGTATTTTCATTGATTTCATGACCTTTGTCTAATTTTCTTCTATTTCTACTTTTTTAACGACTGTTTGATGCGTTTTGCTAAACATAACAGTTATTGTAGTCTTGACCATCTTCGACGCTTGATTGCAAGTACAAACGTCTTGACTGTTTGTGCAGAAACACATTTGAAACCGGAAGCACATGGCCGTAATTATTTTTATTTTATCAAAGTATTTCTGCCATCTGCATTTAGTTCGTCGATATAATGATGAAGTTTCCCTCTTTGTTTATTTATCAATTTATTGTCTTTTTGCCTTTCTGTATATCTTGAACAGCAGGTGTTTCTGCCTCAGCCAACCAGAAACGATACCAGAATCTCGGTAAAAGTGTCAAAAGTCAAACTTATTTAGAAGAACTGTTATAGACGTTTGTATTGAAAACAAGCAAACGTCGCAGATGATCTATACTACAGTTATTGTCTCTCCAGTTTCTGAAAAAAGGTTCCTTAACGTCACGTGATTTTATATTTGCCTGGTTAAATTTAACAAGACTGTTCACAGTAAATGCTAGAACAATAAAAAAAGTTATACGTCCATGGTGACCGTCATATGCATACCATCTTCTGGATTGCTTAAATTTTCGTACTGTTAACATTTTAAATATTGAGTACTGCTCAACCCGGGCTAGGCATGCAGGGTAGCAAGCATTTCTCACTGACGTTAATGAACAATCAAACTGAGACTGCAATATCTTTTTGTATTTATCGTGTTCGGCGATTTCCAAATTCTCATTTCATACTCTTTCGGCAGATCGCGTTAAACACCAGGGCGAACTTTATTTGCAAACACTAGATAATTTATGTTAATAATATTTCATTAACGCAACATTATAAGTCCAGCAGTTTGAGGGAAGAATATCCTTTCGAGATTTTCCTTAAAACCACATATAAATTCATGTAACCCTGAGGCGGGACCGTTTTTGACCACATGGACTTGATTTGTACATACTTGATATATCGTTTTTGATAACTTGAACAGTTCAAAAAAAGGTTTTCGTAATTAGTAATTGTAGTAAGACTGTCATCTGGATGGTGGTTCGACCTTTATTGTACACACTTTTTAACGATATTGTTGCTAGGACCGTTTGAGAAGAGAGCATATTTTGTATAAGGACACCGAAGACGTACGGACGAAATGCGGTTACAAAAGCGTTCTCAAGCTTTTGGCGCAGGTTCGATAAAACATAAAAAACAAACTTTTTTATGATTAATCTTTATTGATCGTATGCAGCGATTACGAATTTATATTATGTGTTTGTCATTATTTCATTTTTGTCACGAACTCGGAAACATCCAGGTATTCGAGAAAGTCTGAAATTCTGAGACCTCGTTAAGGTGTTCTTATCCTACATGGACAGGGTATGGGATCACGTGGTTTTAAGATGTCTCGAAATCCGGCTATTTGCATGGCACTGCGTTAGTAATAAAGTAATTATAAACTAGAAATATGTCCATATGACACGGATGCCCCCGTAATTGCTTATTCAAAGTATCATAACTCTGGAATTCTTGAGTCGATGGGGCTGATTTATTGAATTTGGCGGAGACATTGTTCCTAGATACAATTTAACAACGTTTGAAAAAGATTGGATAACAATTACAAAAGTTAGATTCCTCCGGACAACTTTAATTTCGTGATTGTTTACTTTTATAAGGAGCATAACTCTGAGATTACTTGGGCAATGGGGCTGATTATCACACTTGACCGAGAAATTGTGCCCATATACAATTTGAACACGTTTAGAGAAAATTGGATGACTGTTTCCCAAGTTAGAGTTTAAACAACATTAATTTCGTGAATTTTTACTATTCCAAGGGATATAACTATGGAATTACTTAGATGATGGAGCTGATTATCGAACTTGGCTGAGACATTGTGCACGTAAACAATTTGACAAAGGTTGGAGAATATTGGATAGCAATTACTTAAGTTCGAGTCCGGATAACATTTATTTCGTTACTTTTTACTATTTCAAAAACCTCTGGAATTACTGAGGCAGTGGGGTGACGCTATGGGGTTCGGGTAATATTGGATGAACATATTTAGCTCGACATTTTTAAACCACGTGATCCCCCACCGTAATGAATACTAATCATGATACCCAGGCCAAATAAGTTATATCTCGTTTTATTTACTCTTTCAGTTTTCATATGGAGCATCGTCGCCTATTCTTTCCGACAAAAATGTTTACCCAAAGTTTTATCGCACAATCACTCCAGATACGATAAACAACATGGCCAAGATTGCGCTTATCAGACATTTTGGCTGGACCAAAGTTGCCACAATAAATGTAGCTCTAAATAAATTCTCAGCAGTAAGTAGTTTGTACTGATTCTATTTGAAGGATAACCACTTCTCAGAATAAATGTAGCCATTCATAAATTCTCAACAGTATGTAATCTTTACTGAATATTATTGGCAGGACCACAGTTGCCAACATAACTGAAACCCTGAATAAAGTCTGTGTCAAAAGTAAATAACTTTAACTGATTCTTGTTACCTAACTACTAACCACACTTTTATTTATTGTTTGTGGAGCTTGTTTCTGCCAAAGTTTTTTGTTTGTTGAACTTTTGACACAATCTGGTATATCTATGAAACTAGCATTTGAGTTGTAAAAAAAAGCTTAACCTTTTGAAATCGGTTTGGAAATAAAAAAATTTAGGCAAAGGTTGTGTTTGATAGGACATTTTCAATGCGAATATCTTCTTCATAAACAAGTAAGAACCACGCTTTTAAGATGTTCATTTTCCCTATGAAAATAGCGCTTTTAAGATTTTCATTTACTTCAAAGGTAATCAACGACTTTGTACAGAGAGTAAAGGGCACAGAAATAACAATTATTTCACAGGAAATATTTGACCATGACCCACTGTTGAGAATCCAGAATTTAAAGGTATAAAGTGTGCTGTGCAGAGGCTCTGCTTTGTTTTATACTGCCACACTTTTAATTAAACCCTTATTATATATTTGCTTTATATGAACTCGCCGCATTTTCCACTTTCTATAAATTTGTTTTATATGCACTTGTCACCATTTTCATATATATAAATATGCATGAATTTATATTCTCTTGCCGGTGTTGTCATCCCCTCCACACAGTTTGTGGCTTTTTATGCAAATGACGCTTTTTTATTTAACCCTCAATATATATTTGCCTTATATACACTTGTCATTGCCACCATTTTCATTTATCCCTCAATATAAATGTCCTTTATCTACATTTGCCACCATTTTCATTAAACCATCATCAAGTATTTGCCTTATCTGTCCCTGCCGCTTTTTCTTATATAACTATATAATGCTTTATATGCACTTGCCACCCTTTTCATTTTAACCATTCTCATATATTTGCTTTATCTGCGATTGCCACCTTTTTCATTTAACCATCATCATATATCTGCGTTATTTACGATTGCCACTCTGTTCATTTAACCATCATCATAGATTTGCTTTATCTGCATTGCCACCCATTTCATTTTAACCATTCTCATATATTTGCTTTATCTGCGATTGCCAACATTTTCATTTAACCATCATCATATATCTGCTTTATCTGCGATGTCTACTTTTTTATTTAGCACTTAATACATAGTTTGCTTTATATTCACTTACAATATCTTTCATATATTTGCTTTATATGCACTTTCTATCATTTTTATAAAATCAACACTATTTATTGCTTTATTTGCCTCACTTTTCATTTAACCCTCTATATCAGAGTTTTCTGCAATTGCCACTCCTTTCATTTTAACCTTCAACATATAGTTGCTTTATATGCACTTGTCACCTGTTTCATTTAACCATCAGTATCCACAATTACCTTCCTTTTCATTTTAATCATCACTATTTATTTGCTATATCTGCACTTGCCACCCTTTTTATTTTAACCATCACTATATATTTGAATTATCTGCACTTGCCACTCTTTTTATTTTAACCATCACTATATATTTGATTTATCTGCACTTGCCACCCTTTTTTATTTTAACCATCACTATATATTTGATTTATCTGCACTTGCCACCCTTTTCATTTTAACCACACTATATTTTTTTTTTTATTGCACTTGCCACCCTTTTCATTTAACCATCATCATATATTTGCTTTGCATTCAATGTGTTCAGTGTTGGATATGCAAACGTCTAAGCTGGTTAATATAACATTATATGTATATAAATTTAAGCTTGTTATATGATTGTCTTTGCTGTGTTGTTAAGAACTTTTGTAATTTGCAGGGTTTCAATAGCGCAACTTGGATGAATATTTAGCGAATATCAGGGCTTCATTGATACGTTTTAATAATGTATCGACATTCTCAGTGATTCAAATAGCGAAATACGCGAATTAATTGCAACTTTGCCATTGTCAACACGTGCGAATCCATATTAAGACTGTGCTGAAAGACGATTAATAAAGTTTGATCATCTAGGAAAATTACTCATTCAGACATTTTCTGAATGTTTGAGCGATACACGAGTGCTAAATTGTGCACTATGATTATATAACATTTAGACAACATGCACACAAATACAAGGCTAGTTAAAACAATGATGTGATTTATTGTTTCATTACAAAACATCAGAATAAATAAGAATTTTCCTCTTAATTGATTTACGTTGATATGTTGTGTCGGCATTCTAAGCTCGGCGCCTCTCATGCGGTAAGTCATAGGTTCGATTCATGGCTGAGTCAACCAACGACTCGACAAACGGCATAAACATGTGAATTAATCAAGAGTATGAGAGTGGACCTTTGGAAACGGCCGAACACGACACATACAAAATATTGCAGTCTCAGTTTGATTGAACAGTAGTGAAATATGCTAGCTACCGCTCACGCCCTCTAGCCCCGGGTTGAGCAGAACTCAATATTCATAAAATCAATAGTAAATAATTATAACCATCCCGAAGATGGCATGCATATGGCGGTGGACATAGAGATCTTGCTTCCCCCATGTCCAGCGGCGTATGGTCCCAGTATATAACAACATACTATGCCCCGAAGAGCGAAATAAACAAAATGTAATTTAGTTGAGCAGCGGTTATGAAGCCTGCGTATCACAAGTAACAGCCAAAAGACTAAACTTCACCTTGATTATAACATACGCTTGGTAGTTCAATTGGTAGAGCGCTATCACGGTATGTCAGGGGTCCTGGTTTTGAGTCCCGATTAAGGCATAATGTTTTCACACCCAGTTAGGTTTTGCTCCCAACGGGGGACCTAGACACATATGTTAGCATGAAACAATATGAAAATACTCGTAATCCTGAAAGCTAACTCTCTTTTTGTCTCCAAACATTTGTAGAACAATTTCAAAATTTGGAAGTGTACATTGAATATTGTTTGATGAAAATAATTAGTATAGACTTCAGTGGCCTACTTTGCCACTGACCGTTCCAAGGCGTTAGTCAATAGCTATTGTCAACTCTTTTGTGTTTGTGATGTCGTTTGCTTTTATTATTACTTTTGCCTTCTTGTTTGTCTGTTTGCATGTTTGTTTCTGTGTTTTGTGGTTGACTGTCCTCCTTGAATGCTACTTTTCCTGTCCGATCTTTTTATATTTCTTTTAATCATTGTTATATTCCCCTACAAGAACTCACACACTAATATAAACATACGGAGAGAGAAATAGTTACCCGGTGACATGAAATTTAAATGTTAATGGATTCAAATATAACGGGACATTCTCCTTGCTCAAAACTCGTCGGATAATTTGATCAGTTATCCATGGAATAAAACATGTTAACATATTTCAATGCATAACACATTATTTTGTGCAGAAAAATGACATTTTCACCAAGACATGTTATTACGTGGTCCCGCCTTAATGCCATTAAGCGATGGGAAAGCTTATATTAGCAGGATTTTATAACGGATATTTCAACAATAAAACACGTTTAAACGCATTTTTTACTAACGATAGCCTATTTAACATTAGCTATTAAATGTTTTAATTTTACGATATGCAAACCTTTTAAGCCGAAATTAAGGTTTTATTTCATACCCCAGCCAACTTCTTGAAGAAGGGGTTGGATAGGTATGAAAGTTAATACTCGGACCACGTAATGATCACTTTTTCCTTCGAAACTGCAACTCTTTGTTTCTTTAGACATTTAACAAGATAACGAGATACGTCTAACAAAACAAAAGTAGCCTAGTTCCGGTATCCTACAAGTATATTACTGTAAACAAATAAATAAAAAATACCCTCATAATATAGTAAACGATTAATTTATTTCACTGCTATCGTTCAGTCATTCATTACTTGGCATACACAATTTTTTTCAGAAAAAAGACGCAAGAATCATAATAGCAGAAGGGTATACCGATTCTGGACGGTCCATTTTATGTGCGGTATGTACAGTTATGTTGTTTTGACTGTGATCGTTGAATGCTTTTTCGACTTTTAAATCTGTTTTATTGCATGCAACGTATCCTGTTCGACCTGATGAAAACCATTTACTAAAAATATCCATGAATGTAGACACGGAGCAATTTGACGTCTAATTGCACGTTACAAAAATAACGTACCTTACAATTTCTCAAAATACTCTCCTTTCACCAGAACGCATTTTTTCTGGCGCCCACTCCTTTTCATGTAGATGTGACTGTAGCAATATTTTTCATACTTAGACATTGTACTTCAAACGACATACTGAAGGTCTTGAAATGTTGCGAAGTGTAGACCGCGAAGATCGGATTTCAGCCTCGAGAAAATGGCGAAATCCATTCGGGCGAGGTCTGGGATGTATGGGACGTGGTCGATGCGTTCGAACCTTAAAACGTCTATCGTCATCAGCGTGTCTTCAGCCCTATGCGAAGGAGCATTATCCTGATGCAAGATGAGATTTATAATATAAGTGCCCGGTCGTTTCTTACGAAATGGCAATATGGTAAGAGTGACTCTAGAACCTGGTTTAAACCACAAGCGGCCTTTTTGCCACTATTGTCAATGCTTTATGTTTGTGGTTTGCATAATTTACTTCAATTTATCCTGTATTTTTTGCATAATTTATATACGTGTTTTTGGTTGACTGTGTTCTGTGAATTTCATGTTTTATTTGTTTGTTTCTTTAAACCTACTAGGAGGGCTGGCGTGGTGCAGTCGGTAGCGCTGCGGATTTGTAATCGGAGGCCCGTGGTGCCACTGAGTTTCGTCAGTGTGTTCTTGGGCAAGACACTTTCCCTTAGCCTCGTCCGTCGGATGGGGACGTAAACCGGGCGATCCCGTGTATCGGCCTATCCTCCGAGCACGTTAAAGAACCATAGGAATCTATTCGATAATAATAGTAGTGCACGGTTTCAGCATTTCTATGTATCCTTCCCCTCTCTCTGGGGTGGCTCTAAATAACATATACTGTGTTGATGAGCCGTTAAACAACATTCATTTCAATTTAATTATACCGACTTGGAATAGTGAAGTTTATAACTCTTCTACATGTCTAAATTTTAAACTATTTCTGGGCTTGAACAATATTAAGTTTAAAGCACAGCATTAACCTTTTGACATAGCTGTTCCACAAAATACTTATAAACAATGTATATTTGCTTATAGTGTCATTAATCTATAATATACATACCACATTCTATGATAACAGATATGACTTTGACATCGTTAACTATCCACATTCGGATGGGGACGTACCTCCTGCTACATCATATGGTGTTTATATCTCCCAGCTAATTCGTTTTGCTAGGGCATGTTACGATGTTAAGGATTTCAGTTACCGAAAAGAAGTTATTACAAGTAAACTTCTTCAACAAGGTTGTCGTTTTCATCAACTACGTAGATCGTACTCAAAGTTATAACGCCGCAACGAAAACCTGCTGGAGAACGTACAACACCAACCTAAAAACATTTCTGCGACTAAGAATTTCACAACTTTTATTCAGATGTGATCTATAATCTTCGGAAATTAAAGGGGTCTGATGGATTTCCTGACCACTTTACAAAAGTAATCAGGAAATTCGTCAGAAAAAGATAAGACCCTTTAATATTACAGAGCCCTTCATGTTTGGTGAGTGTCCTCTCTATAGTCAGTCACTACGCTTTACTTTTCTTTTGTGCGATGACCGGACAGCCTCGTGGGACTCCATGACTGCACATTCTGAAACCCCGGTGCATGAACCTTTGTCCCTCGGGTTTTCTGGTCGTACCCTAGACTGGGCTGCAACTGCTGTAGTTGTTCAGTACAATTCTGGATACGTCCTGAGGTTTTTCTAATTGTTTTTTTTTTATATATCTTTGCAATAACATATACTTCTATCGGTTCCTAATTTCTCTGGATGTGGACTTGTAAGAGATTTCAATTTGATGGGATGTACTCCTATTTACACTGCCTTGTCAATTTGAGCTATGAAGATAGGATAATAGCAAAGTTGTGTACACTTAAAATCGATTTATTCCAAACGGTGGGCCATATTACCCGCTGACCGTTCCAAGTCTGTGGTGCTGTGATTTTTCTCATTTTAGTAAGATACCCTTGTTGATAAGTAGAAAATGAGTACCATATATATATATATATATTTTTTTTTTTTTTTTCGTCTTCAAATAATGACAGGAATAATGACAGGAAAAACTTGATTTGAATAAAATAACCAAATACTTCTGATAAAATATTCAGTCGGTAGATAAAAATACGTTGTTGGAACTTGCAATTCATGCTAATAATATTTAACGATTTAAGTAGCATTTGATTCAAATTCCATTTACCCTATAACATGATGCTAGTCCTGATAAAAGAAAGAGTATGGGAGGAGAACATTTTAAATTGACAAATACGGATAATCTTTTTTTTTTACTGTTCATGAACGGTAGTGAAATATGCTAGCTAGCGTTTACGTCCTCTAGCCCCGGGTTAAGCAGAACTCAGTATTTGAAATGTAAATATTACGAATATTTGAACCATCCCGAAGATGGTATGCATATATTGGTGAACATGGACCTTTATGTGGTATTTTCATAACATTCCAGAGCAAGCGGCGTATGGTCTAACAAAATGCTTTGCCCTAAACGAGAAAACAATGGGCGAAATAAACAAAAACATAATTTAGTTGGGAGCAGAGTCGATAACAAATAACAGTCAAAAGACTAAATTAAAAAGCAGACAACATATCTGAAGTTTGAATAAACATACACAGCTCCTTTAAAGGTTGGAGTAGTGGAACCACCTATGCAAAATTAAAACAACATTTTTGAGAATATACCACCGAAGCTGTATACAAATATCGGGCTCAGCGATCTACAAAGATCGGAATGAATAACAGTTCTGACTGCAAGAACGGGGAGACGTTTTACCGCCGCCACCGTCAAGTCATGTTACCTCGAAACATTGCGCATGTTGGACTACGACTCTCGTTAATTATTTACATGCATGACCTAACTTTTCAATTGTCTTGCACTGTTTGATGTTTGTTTACATTTTTATTACCTAACCATTTCGTCATAGACAGATCCAAGTCAGTACTAATGCCAGTCCTTTCCTCTCATTAAAAAAAAACAAGACAGTCCTCGATATGTAATTGCTGTTTTGAATACGTATATTCCGAATGCTATGTTCGTTCGCCATTTGCATTTACTTAATAATCCAAAATAGAGTAAATGACCCGAATATTTTTAATGTCTCGAAAGTAAACAATATCCCGAATACAAATAAATCAAGGCATTGTCTAATGCCTTGATTTATTTGTATTTGATAGATAAATGCTGAATTGCCATATCAATATCTTTTGGAAAACGTACCCTTTTCCATACGAAACAACTCTTTCTTTTGTAAATGGTATGCCTTATTTATTCTGGATTGCCACCTTTAATAATTACCTTAAGTAATTCCTTTACAGTCACATGTGTATATATCAAAATACATTTACTAGTGATTTTATAACATACTCGACCTAACTGATCAATTATACATAAGGCATATTTTACATAAGGCAAACATTCAATAAATAATAAGAAACACATAGAAGACAAATTAGAAACATAATTCATATACAAAAACTCCGACAGAATAATCACATATATAACTCATCAATATTCAGCACATGTCGATAAACATCCTAATTACAGTATAGTTAAACAGATACTTAGTTACTACACTGAATACGATAAACAATACATATTAGAGCTAGATTAGAGGAAGAATTATGAAAATATTTACATATATTGACAAAACAGTTAAGACCAATAAGTTCCTTTTCCCTTTTAAAGAAAGCAGTTAGCATATGTTTAGCTTCTTTCCTGCTGTTATCGCATATTTATGCAGTCAGTTTATATTTTAACTAAAACAAAATGCTAATGCAGTCGAACAGGAACTGTAGCATAACTCATTTAACCTTAACCCTCTCAATATATATAATGGACTGTTCTTTCTGTGAATTAAGACCATTCTATTTATGTGACAAAGGGGTGATTTGGAGAAAATGACTGACCAGCAACCGAACATTGTAAACCCTGATCAGCCTGCGAGTTACAGGCTGATCTGGGTTTAAAATGCACGCAAAGGTTAAGGGTTAACAGGGTTGAAGGTTAAAAGCACGCGATCAAAGCAGATCATTTTTTATTTCCCCGAATCAGTGTTTTCATAGGTCGTAGCAAAAGTAACATTCCAAGCAAACTGGAATTTCACCTCTCGTTGATTGCATGTTTTAGAACCAAATAAAATCCACTCTGTTGTTTATATTCTTAAATAGAGGATCTGTAGTTTGGTATTAAGTTAAGATTGTACCACCAAGTAACAGAAGTTAGTACAACAGCAAATATCTGTTCACAAAGTCAAAAGCTCTCCTTGAATCTACAAAAGGTGCATGTATTGTACGATTATTGTCCTGTTTCACTTTCGTATCTGCTTTTAATATGTCGTTTTCACTTATTAATTTAACGCTTTGCACAGATAAACATATTTTACGACAGAATATTAAACAAGGGCTCATTTTTCATGTAAAATTTGAAACATGAGAGGTACGGTCATATAAGTTGTATTGTTGTATGAAATATGAAAATGCTATTGAAGTGCAGTCATGTTACTGAAATAGGAGCATGCTATGTAGGTGCAGTTATATGAACTTGCTTTAACTACACAGCGCCCTTTGTTGCCAGTGACCATTCAAAGGCAGTACCCCTATTGCCAACCTTTTTATGTTTCTGTTGATGCACACTGTGTTTCTATATTTCCTTGCAATTGCTGTTTGTTTTATATGAATGACTATGAAAGTGGACCTTTGGAAACGGCCGAACACGATAAATACGATTTTAATACTGATACTAAGTGCAGAAATAATTAGATGTTAGCGTGTCCTTGTTTCTTAAAATCCATTCACATGTGTTGTGTCTTAAGACCGGATACATTTAATTTGTATAATATATGTAATTTATTGTTTCAACAGTTTAAATGAACAAAATACTGCTATGCTGATGATGTCAATGTTAGTAGTATAAACTGCCTACTTACCATTCCAAGTCGGCAAGCCTGTCTTCACCACTTTGCATGTCGCCAGTTCTCTTTCTCATTGATTATTTTATTTTTTCCTTCGATTTAGTTTATAGTGTAGTGCGGACATGTGGTGCCTTTGCGTTTGAGTGATAGGACATTTGTTCCTCATAGATATATATTTTTTTAACTCAGTTGAAGATACGATGTTGAAGTAGACCGTGTTTGATCTCACGTTATGAACTCTACTGATAAATGTCATAACAAGTTGATAAAGACATGAGCAGGATCTTAGAAAATTTTGTGAATCACGTTATCATAGAAGTCAAGTTGTGATTTTTCTTGTCGTAGAATATTTTTCTAATTACAATTACAATTTAAAAGTAGAATATGGTTAGAATACTAATATTTTGCAAACAAATTTTAAAGTGAATGGTAATTTATGCCCTGATGGAGTTAGTGTTTTAGCTATAGAAGTGAGATGTATGTTAAAATCCTCAACTTGACTACAGGCTCTTGAGAAACCCAAACCCCATACGATGTTGCTCGGTGAGCATCCCCGCCTGGTGTAAATGTCAAAATTGAAATCCTCTGTCTTGTTTACTGTCAAATCTTTGGTATACACATGGTTCTTAACTGTTCACCCCATGTCGAAGAATTATTGTCATGAACAGTCTCAATGAAACCGAGACTACAATATTAACTGCCAAATCTTTGATATACACATGGCTCTTAACTGTTCACCCCTTGTCGAGGAATTGTTTTCATGTTAAGTCTTCCAGCACACAATCAGTAGACGTCGTCGTGCTTTTACTAATTATGCTCTATGAATGATACTTTGAACATTGGCAACCCTTTCTTTTATAAACCTGTAGTCAAGTTGAGGCAGTTAACATGTGTAACCTTTGTATTATTAAAAAGATCTTCCATGCGAGCTACCGTTACCATACTGTTTTTGCACTGTTTATATTATCGCAACTCCCATTTGAATATAAAATATAAAAGTAATTTAATAACTCTTCAGCGATAATGACTTTCACACCTGTCTTCTATGGTGACGTGATTTACATAACGCGCAAACATTCCATTATCCTAAATACTGACTTGATGTTTCCCTTTACTACATACACTTCAATTCATTGTATCTTAAAACGGTCCGGCATTTTAATCGCCCCTATATTTGTATAGCATAATGGTAGTTGCATATCTAACTGGATCCTGTCCATAATTAGCTATGGTTTGTCCGCTTGCTTGTAAATATGTAACTGTTTCTCCAGGTTTAACTTGCTCTTCTATAACACATAGGTGCGAGGGTTCAAGCTTTCACTGGTGCGTTTGTTTGGTTTTGTGCCTGCCATTATACTAGCGGCTACCGTAGTAATCGAACTCTAGGTTCGAATCTCCATTTATTTTCTTAGAGATTCGCAATTTAAACTGCGTAGTAGAGTATATCCTTGTTGTTCTATGTCTTTTACCTCTATTAGTGGTTGTTTTACGTTGTTCTTTCACCCGTTAAAGTTATCTCTTCGTGATGTATTATTATTATTGCTTTTATTTTTATTATTATTATTATTATTATTATTATTATTTCTTTAGGCATACAAAGTAGGTCTATACGGCCCAAAGATAGTATGGATATTTCCGGGATTATACCAGGGCCAGGAATACTGGTGGAGGTCCACAATAGAGAATCTTCCTTGTACAGCGTAAGTCGACCGATCAGTTACTGTACCATCATCATACATGCTATATCACAAATGTTATTCTGCATTGTAAAGTTAAAACTAAGGTAAAGTCGGATTACTTCATCGTAATCGCAGATTACTTCAGCGTTAACACATGTTTCTTCATCGAATAGACGTGTAACTGCATCTAAAACTCGGGTTACTTAATCGTGAACTCATGTTTCTTCATCGCATATATGTGCATCTGCATCTTAAACTCGGGTTACTTCATCGTATATTCAGGCTACATGAACTTCATCATTAACTCAGGTTTCGTCATAGAATACACGTGTCTGCATCTTAAACTCGGGTTACTTCATCGCCTAATCAGGTTACTTATATGCATCGTAAATTCGGATAAAGTCAGGTTACTTCATCGTATGCCCATGTATCTGCATCGTAAACTCAGGAAATTTCACCGTAAACGTCGGTATCTGTTTCGAAATATCATCGTAAACTCACGCATCTGCATCGTAATGTGTAAAAGTGTTCATTCACTAGTGTGCAGTCTATTCCATACATAGAGGATATTTGTTGTTTTGGTGCGAATAACATGTTTTATTTCATCGAGAAGTGAGAAAACGTTATATTTTCACGAATGCGAAGCAAGAGTGAAAATATAAAAGTTTCCTCACTTCGAGATGAAATAAAATATGTTATTCACAACAAAACAACAAATTTCCTTTTTATTTGATGATTTTACAAACAGTCTTGTAGGGAAACTACAGCAGAACAACAAGGGAGGCAATTTCAATAACTAAGCCACTTTACACATGTTTTGCCCGACTACAAAAAATAGTCCAAAGACATTTAATTTATACCCAAATAGAACTTTTAGTTTTAATATATTTATATTGGCAGTCATTTCCTTTTAACGTTTAAAATCCATTATTTGAATAGCATGTACATTCCGCAGTGTTTTTTTTAAAAAGTAGTCCTGGCAGCTACTGTGAAAATAAAACTCTGTATTTCACAATGTGAAATAACACTTTTATTTCACTGATACAATATAGTATTTCATTGCTTATCATCAAATAAATAAAGTTTATCACTAGGAAAGAGATGGATGAAGCGGCCGAGGGACACTTTATTACAACGAGTTACAAGCGGAATCCGGATAATAAGCGGGGTGTTGCTGGTATGACGGTGACGGAGTTTGACGCGCGACTTCGTCAAGAGCCAAGCTACACGCCAGGTTCCCCGGAAAGCGACTACATGGCACCACTTATGTACGACACTCTATGGGCGTCGGCGCTCTCATTGAACTGTACAGACGCCGAGATGAAATCGTTAGGTAATAGTATATAGGTATTCATGCATATAGCTTGTTTTATATACTTATATTGAATTTGAGATATAGTGTATGTATAATAATGTCAGTTATATAGCTTGTATTATAGACTTACATTTAAGTTTTCATTCTCGAGCTTAAACTATATATATATTGGCTATAACAGGTAATTTTAAACTGGTAATCGCTTTTTTTCAGTATAAATGTTTTTAAACATATTTTGCTGTCGAAATATCCGTTCTAAAATCCTGATGATATAAGCTTTCCCATCGCTTAATGGAATAATGGCGGGACCACGTAATGGGCTACATGTTAACATAATATGTCATTTATATCATAATTATCCTTAAATGTAAACACGTTGCTATTAACCCTTGCCCCCAGGAAAAGTAGGTGGTCTGCCTCCACCACAAAAAAATCCACCGTCATATATAACCTTACATGTGTTGAAAATGACGCAAAACACCATACAAAACAAAAAGTAACCCTTGCCCTTTAAAAGTGTATAAGTCAATGTTCATTCACTTTATCAGGGTATTCGAAAACGTTAGACCAGTTTGACTATTCGGATGGAGACATCGGAAACATAATGACGTCCTGTATGCACAACGTGTCATTTCTTGGTCTATCTGGAATGGTTAAATTCGACAAAGGTGGCGAACCGCTGAAAAATATAGAGATTATTCAACTCAAAGGTTAGTTATCATGACGTGTATTACCTTTTCTGTGTCGCTCTTGATGTATCTTTGACAACACACTGATTAATGGAACATATCAGGCTTTGGGATAATTGATTTCTATTTGTTCTTGTATTTGTTGTTTGCTTTGAATGCGTGTTTTTATTTTATTTTTAAGCAATGAAATACTGTATTTTATCAGTGAAATAAAAGTTATATTTCACACTGAGAAATATAGAGTACAACCAACACACATGCACTGTAAAACGATTCACAAGATACTCATACGCAAATGTAAACATGTTAAGAAAAAAACACGTTCATTTGTACATTTTATTCAAACAATGATTTGAAAAATGGATTTTTAAAGTTAAAAGGAAATGACTGTCAATATAAATATATAAAAAACAAGTGTTATATTTGGGTACAAATAAAGTATCTTTGGATTATTTTTTGTAGTCGGGCAAAAATGTGTAAAGCGACTTATTTATTGGAATTGCCTCCCTTGTTGTTCTACCATTGTTTCACTAAACAATCGTTTGTAAATTCATAATTTTCATGAATGCGAAGCATTCATGAAAATATAAAGTTTTTTCTCACTTCTCGATGATGAACAGAAATAGAATATGTTATTCACGACAAAACAACCCATTGTCTGTATGTAGTCTTGTTTATGCTTCACGTCATGTTTTGATTTTTATTTATTGAAAAAAAGATAGATATAAAAATCGAACTGGGAAAGTAGCATTCAAGGACGACAGTCAATCAAAAAACACAAAAACAAACACGCAAACAGACAAACGAGGAGGAAAAAGTAATAAAAAATGCAAACGACATCACAAACACGAAAGGGTTGACAATAGGGCTTCCGAACGGTCAGTGTCCAAAAAGGCCACTGGGGGTTTAAACCAGGTTCTAGGGTGCACCAAACCTCACACTTACCCTATTGTCATCCCTTTTAAACGGGACAGTGTAAATAAAGAAATCCCCGCCATGAAATATTCTCTAACCAGCAAGGCAGCGTTAAAAGGCAATATAAGTAAAACACCTAGATGCTCGTGTATAAATAAATACAAAAAAATGCCTAGAAAGCCACAAAGAAGGTACTCTATGACTTGGCAGAAGTCAGAGCAACAAGAGAATAAACCATTGAGGGCACGACAAGACAAGACGAAGTTTATCTATGCATGTCAATATACTTACAATTCATTGTACATTTGTATTTGGGTTGACTGTTTTATAGGAATGCTATATTTCCTGTTCGACATTTATATCGACTTTTAAATTATGATTAATCATACAGCGTACATTTTTATTAGTCAATAATAACATAAGCCTGTTTCATTAATTCGTCGAGTCATAACAAAGTTTACAGATATTTAAAGCATACTCTTAACACTGGAGTCCCACGGTAATGAATATGGTGTCATTGTATACAGTACATATATTTGGTCGAAATACGTTTGCTTGAAGTTTTATGTTGAACACATATTAAAATAAATGCATCTTATCTTACTCTAAACATATCTGATTTACTGTTATGTTGTTTTTGTTTTGAAAAAGATTATTAAAAATTACAGACATTTTGTGTGTGTTAAAAATGAATATGTGCGCACATTCTAAGTGTTATCGTCCTGGCAAGTGAGTGTACAGTTATGATTTTTTTACATAATCCATATCAGATACCGACCCTTTATAATGTCACAAAATATTAGAACTAGATTCTAAAATTCTAAAATTTGGTGGAGAAAAATAAAATGTGTCATATTATTGTATCTCATACAGCTTTTTTTTTAAATGCGAAACTATTGTAACTCAGCTTTAAATCATTTAAAATAGTTTTGCATTTGTTTTTGATTAAATCTTCATATAAGGGATTGTTTATAGCCAACACAATTATGTTGTTTCTTGCAAATTTATTTAAGATTATGATAATTTGAAACTGATATGAAGTTAATGAACCTATGGGTACGAACTGTGCACCACTTGTCGCAGATTTGTTTTTATTTTGCTAAGGAAGAGATTTCATGTTGAGTCTTTCACCAGATACCCAGGCAGATGTTATTGAAGCTTTTAATGACACCTCTCGGTATCTGGATGGCATACTGAACTTTCTTTCCAACTATGGTTGATAATATTTATCCTAAAGAACTTCAGCTTAATAAAGCTAATATATCTGATAATAACGCTTCTTTTCTTGATTTAGATATCTCGATTGAAAATGGTGAAATAATTAGCAAAATCTATGACAAGAGAGATGATTTTAATTTTGACATTGTTAGTTACCCCTACTTGGATGGGGATATTCCCCGAGCAACTTCTTATGGGGTGTATGTGTCTCAACTTATTCGTTTTTCAAGAGCTTGTACTCGAGTTGAGGACTTTAATATTCGTAATCTTTGTATAAATAAAAAGCTACTCAATCAGGGTTAACGTTACCACAAACTTCGTAAAACTTTTGCAAAATTTTATTATCGTAACCCTGATCTTCTTTCCAAATATAAAAGTAATTTAAGGACTCTTCTGCGACAAGGATTATCACAATCTGACTTCTAAGGTGATGCGATTTATAAACTTCGTAAGATTCTTGGTCATGATCACTTTCATACTATCTTTGTTAAACTTGTTAAAATGTTTATCAAAAGAGGTTATGACACTATCATTTTGCAACGTACTACATGCTTGGTGGTGGACCCTTTTACAGATCGCCACTTTGCTTTCCTCTTTAATTGACCGGACAGGCTGTGGCCCCTTTGATGACGCCTACCTATGGGACGGTGTCGTTTGATATTTGTCTATGATCTTTCCTGTCGTGCCCTTAATGGTTTATTCTCTTGTTGCTATGGCTTCTGCCAAGTCATTGAGTATCTTCATTGTGGCTTTCTAGGCTATTGTTTTTTGTATTATATTTACACGAGCATATTTGTGTTTTACTTATATTGCCTATTGATGCTGTCTTGTTGGTTAGAGATTAGATCATGGCGGGGATTTCTTTATTTACACTGTCCTGTTTTAATGGGATGAAGTAGGGTAAGTGTAAGGTTTGATGCACCCTAGAACCGGTTTAAACCCCCAGTGGCCTTTGTTGCCACTGACCGCTCCAAGGCGGTAGCCCTATTGTCAACCCTTTTGTGTTTGTGATATCGTTTGCATTTTTTATTACTTTTGCCTTCTCGTTTGTCTGTTTGCGTGTTTGTTTTTGTGTTTTGTGGTTTACTGTCGTCCTTGAATGCTGCTTTCCCTGTCCGATATTTTTAGCTTTCTTTACATTAGTATTGCTCTCAAAAATAATTTTGTGCGAAACTATTGTAAGTCAAATTTGATTCTCATTAAGCTTTCCAATATTTACATAATAATTATTCTAAATGAAGGTAATAATAACTGCTCTATGTTTATTATGTGAAATATACGTTAAATTAAAGATTGAAGAAATTTAAGGAGTTTTATTGCATACCATTCTTAGGACATTAACAGGTTACTTGTGTTAAACACGCGGTAATGAAAGTATCTAAGGTTTTATGAAATTTATGTAATTTTAGCCTCCACTAGGGATCACAGAATTAGGGATATCAGTGATCCCACAGAAGAATTAATAATTATTGCCAAGCCCATTTTTTCCAAGCTTTGCAAACTGATATGAAGTTAATAAATTGGTGTATTTTGTGTTGTTTTTCTGGTAAAAAAAGTTATTGTGAAAAGTTTTTTAAACATTGCCGAAACATCATGTGCACGAAACATCATGGAAACATCATGTGCACGAAACATCATGTGCACGTATGTTTTGCTGTGTAAAGTATTAATAGGATGAATAAAAGTCTTTTAATAATATTTTAAACTTTTAGTGCGGATTATTTACAGATTTTCATTTATTTGTGAATTTTAGGAGTAAATATCAATTTTTCGGGGTCTAATTAGGTAAAATTAATGATCTTTTGAAATTTTTCCAAACTCAATTTAAGTATTTCTATCTGTAAAGTGGACAAATTGTTTTGTATTTTAACGCTAACAATGTTTAAGTATTAAGCAAGTTTTTTCACATCGCTGTCTCAAACAATGATTGTTGAGTTCGAATTTGTGGTAATTGAGAAGAAATTTTAGTTGTTTGTCTAAGTTCAATGAAAAACATCACTGTTTTATTAATATTACTTATCCTCAAGCATTTTTAAATGTTAAGTAATTAATGAATTATTTAATAATTACCTTATAAAGTATTAACTAGTATCAATAAGGTGAGAAAGTTTTCCCATTGCTTTGCGAATGGTGATTGTTCTTAGTATCCACGTTCAGGTGATTCATGGCCAATAGAAATAGCCCAAAATGTCAAAATTGGAGCCGAAAACAATATAATTATGAAAAACAACTTCATATTCTTTTTCGCCGGGATGGTATCATCTATTATATAAAGCAGTAAGTAATGCTTATAATATCAAAGGTCAGGGCTGATATAAACTCTTTAGGCCATCCTTAATAAACAATTTGTTTTCTGTTTCCCTGCCAAAGATTTCATAAGTGGTAGGTATGTAGGAAGGTACATATTTTACCAACTGCTTTGCATTAAAGGCACCCATGGCAATCTTGAAGTATTGATCAAGTTTAAATTATGTATCTAGTAACTTTAAAACTGCTTGCATATAATTATATTAAAGAAAATGTAATTTCAAATTCTACTTCTTTCTTCTGTCATAGATTTTAATTATAATGTTGGTGTAATATAATCAACAATTAATACATGTAAAACTATTGCTTTGCATTATTGAAATAATTATAAATAATTATTTAAAACATGCAAGATATTTGGAAGAACTAACCCGACGCCACGATTTTTAAATACATCAAGATTGCCGTGTGCCTCCTCAAGTGAATAGTTCTATCCAGGACAGGTTTAAGTCAGTTTGCAACTTAAACTAACACAATTATAATATATGCAGAACTCTGCAGTAGCAACTAAGACACTATTTTATATGAGATTATTTAATCAAGTTTAATAATAATGGAAGGCTCATGTGATCCAATTCTTAAAGTTTTTACTTCCAATGCCCCTGCCCCTGCCCCACCCCACTACAAACACACACCCCTCCACCTCCTAAACGGAAGGAGGAGACACAGTGGTGCAAGAAGGTAGAGGTTCACCTATTCAGTAAAACCCATTGCCCTACAATAAGCAAATCGCCACAAAAAACGTGTTTGTGTAAATAGCCACTTGCAATAAGTTATTTTTACCTTTATAAAGAAATTATAAGTTATTGCACTCCATATAAATGTTATTGTCTTCATTTTGTCTGAATTGTGTGACTTTACTACATTAAATTATCTTTATAACAAGTATTGTCTATAACAAGTATTGTCTATAGCATATTTCAATGTATCGTTTGTTTAAAAATCAGTTATTTAAAATAATATGGACTTAAATAGTTTCGCATAAACAAATTATAAAGTCAAATTAGTTCTCATTTAACTTAATGAAGAGGGAAAATATTTAATAATAACCATGTAAAAGGAAGATAATGATAACTGTTGTATGCTTCAATTGTGAAAATAAGGATAACACGCACTTAAGGGATTTCGGTTGCATACCATTCTTAGGTTTGTCCAAAATGAGCCTTAACATACAAACTAACTGCCCAAAACTATACTGTCCAATAGTTTTCATTGAAGTATGTAGTAAAAGAAAATCTGAAAAAAAATATCAATAACTGCTAAAATATTTTAATTACAATATTTTCGCTCTTAAAAATTTCACCCACATCATCACATTTTTAGCGCGAAACTATTGTAAGTCAATATTTCTTAAATATCTCGTACAGAATTACATGAATTATTTCTTTTCTTCTCAAATCATAAATGGATACCATTTCTTTATTACATGCCAGAGAATAAAGTTCCTAAATGAATTTAAGATGAAAATAAGATGTTTTTTGCTTATCCTGTAAAATCTTCTAAAAGTGAGTTACAGTAGTTTCGCGTTAAACCCTCGAGTTATCGCCATTGAAAGGGAAACACAGTTATCGCCATTGTATGTAATTGTAGTGAGATTCGTATGTTTAAATGTACTTTTGAAAAGCATGCAACAAGTATTCATTGATTTGGCAGAAGCCAGTGCAACGAGAGAATCAAGCATTAAAGGAACGACAAGACAGGATTTGAGACAAACATCCAACGGCACCATCCTTTCAGGAATTAGGTAGAAGTCATCATAGGGTTCACAATCTGACCGGTAGTGCAAAAGAGGAGAGCGTAGCAGCGAACTCGAAATGAGTTAACCACTAAACATGCATTTTCTTTTGCAAAATGATAGGGGTCATAACATCTTTTGATAAACCTTTTATCACAATTGCAAGTGTCAAATTCAACAGGGTCTCTGCTTTGGAAATTTGAGAAAAAGCAGCATGGAGCTGGTCAAGCCCATGCTTTATACTCGATACTTAAAGCAGCAGAATTTAAGGGTTGCGACAAAACATGTCGTTTACTTTTATTATTACTTGTGCCTTCTTGTTTGTCTGTTTCCATGTTTGTTTCTGTGTTTTGTGGTTGACTGTCCTCCTTGAATGCTACTTTCCCTGTCCGATCTTTTTTTATTTATTTTATAATAATTTCATATCTTTCATGTGGTGCAAAGAAATATTTCTTTATCACTCATTTGGTGCACAGGGTATTTATTTATATACAACATACTTCCAAAGTAATGTCTTAATGATTTGACGTGTATGTCTTTTCAGACCTTGAAAAGGTCACCGTGTGTATGTATGTTATAGAAGAGGAACCATACCATTTGGAGTGGCTAAATGGGGGAATCACGTGGAGAGGTAAGCATACATATAGAAGAGAAGATCAACTATTTGGAGTAACTAAATGAACCAATAGCGCAAAGAGGACAGTGTTGTTACATAATCATTTGGAGTGACTAAATGGGGGATTCACGAGGACAGGTAGTAACTGGTATAGCACAGTAGCCGTACCATTTGTAGAATCACATGGAAAGGTAACAATTGGTATAGCCGTGACAGGAGCCCTTGGAGTGGATAAATGGGAGAATCACGTGGAGAGATAAGAATTTGTATCAATTCGAGCCGTACCGTTTGTAGTGGCTACATCATGTGACAATTTGTAAAAACAATAAGAAATATATTCCTAAAATATAGAAGGTGATTGACAGCATATGTATAAAATAAAAACATATATATATACTCTTAAGGGTGCCCTCTGGTGAATATCAGTATAACAATACTTTTTAATTTCCCTGTTTTTTATGAAGACTAACATATCATAAGTTAGTTTCTGGGAAAATAATGATGTGTTGGTGATTTAACTTTTTAGCAATATTAATCTTTAGTAATACACACCCAAAGCCCAAAGTGGGGTTTTAAATTCAGAAACAGCTGAAAAATGGGTATGGCTTCACCCAATATTTTAGATAAAAAAAAGAAACAAATGAAAAGAGGTTATGAGCAACTAAACAGGTATCAACACAAAAGTAAGAAACTCTTAAAATAATAAAAATAGGACAAATCTTTGAAGTTTCAATTTCAGCACACCTTCTAATGAAACAAAAAAAATCACAGAAAATTGCTTTTTTGGGCAAATTTTGGGCAGGGCAAACTTATAGAAATAATAAAAGACATTTGAAATAAACTGGTATATAACAGAGAATTAAAAGGTTATCAAATAAATGTGATAAAAAGTATTGGTTGGTGTTCGTCTAAAAGAGTTAATAATTAAAAATGTTAAATACCCATCATTTTATTACAAAAAAAGATGTGTTTTGGTTTTATTTATTATATCAAAAGTCATTTAAATAACTGGCATACATACACCTGATATACAAACATCACATATAATTGAATTACAAACAGTGTATCAGTATATAATATACACAATATGACCAAAATACGTTAAAAGAGATGTTGATTTACCCCATCCACTTCATTTTTATGGTATATTTCACCCGACTGTTGTATTTGCTTATGTATAATGAAAAAATGAAAATAGCATCTGCCAAGTTAGAATTAAAATTAACGTTAACACAATGTTATATCAAATCCAAATAATCTATCTCTAAGTGTGATATATCACATAATATACAATAGTTTGTTTTCAGCCCTCTTGATATAATTTCTGCCCAAATGATCTCAAAACTGTGGAAAAGTATGCGATATACCATTATTATGAATAAATCAAACCCTAAACCTGATATGTCGCACAATATACCAAAGTTTAGAGATAAGATTTGTAGGAATTATATCTCGAGGATAAAGCCCTCGGGCACATATAGGGTCTCAGGGATACAGTGGCTGATATGAAAACTGAAATACATTAATCTATAATTATCAAACCAACATCAATTTGTGCGGTTCATGATTGTGAACATGTATATTAAGTATCAATGATGCATGACTAATGATTTTGGAGCATCTTCCCCCTTTTTACAACATCCACATACGCGCTGCGCGAAAATATGCGCAACCCACGCTAAACGTCACCAGAGGGCACCATTAAGCTGTAGCATTTTTAATGGATTAGCCTGCACCTATCCATGCCCCAAAAACACAAAATATTAACTGCAACATAATTTTCAAATTGTGATTTAAAACCACTGGATCCAGAAATTGTTAGTGTCACAGGTGAAAATCTCGCCTGTTCATAGCTTAAAAGGAAGTCTCTAGATGATATCCACAACACTAAACACTAAACACTACACTTAGAGTCTAACGTATGAAGCGCACTAAACACTACACTCAGAGTCTAACGTATCCAGCGCACTAAACACTACACAGAGTCAAACGCATCAAGCGCACTAAACACTACATTTAAATTCTAATGTACCAAGCGCACTAAACACTACACTTAAAGTCTAACGTATCAAGCATCAAGCGCACTAAACACTACACTTAGAGTCTAACGTATCAATCACACTAAACATTACACTTAGAGTCTAATGTATCAAGCGCACTAAACACTACAATTAGAGTATAACGTATCAAGCGCACTAAACACTTCACTTAGAGTCTAATGTATCAAGCGCACTAAACACTACAATTAGAGTATAACGTATCAAGCGCACTAAACACTTCACTTAGAGTCTAACGTATCAAGTGCGCTAAACACTACACTTAGAGTCCAACGTATCAATCACACTAAATATTACACTTAGAGTATAACGTATCCAGCGCACTAAACACTACACAGAGTTAAACGCATCAAGCGCACTAAACACTACACAAAGTCTAACGTATCAAGCATCAAGCGCACTAAACACTACACTTAGAGTCTAACGTATCAATCACACTAAACATTACACTTAGAGTCTAATGTATCAAGCGCACTAAACACTACAATTAGAGTATAACGTATCAAGTGCGCTAAACACAACACTTAGAGTCTAACGTATCAAGTGCGCTAAACACTACACTTAGAGTCTAACGTATCAATCACACTAAACATTACACTTAGAGTCTAACGTATCCAGCGCACTAAACACTACACAGAGTCAAACGCATCAAGCGCACTAAACACTACATTTAAATTCTAATGTACCAAGCGCACTAAACACTACACTTAAAGTCTAACGTATCAAGCATCAAGCGCACTAAACACTACACTTAGAGTCTAACGTATCAATCACACTAAACATAACACTTAGAGCCTAATGTATCAAGCGCACTAAACACTACAATTAGAGTATAACGTATCAAGCGCACAAAACACTTCACTTAGAGTCTAACGTATCAAGTGCGCTAAACACTACACTTAGAGTCTAACGTATCAAGTGCGCTAAACACTACACTTAGAGTCTAACGTATCAAGTGCGCTAAACACTACACTTAGAGTCTAACGTATCAAGTGCGCTAAACACTACACTTAGAGTCTAACGTATCAAGCGCAATAAATACTACATTTAGAGTCTAAAGTTTCAAGCGCATTAAACACTACACATAGAATCCACACTTATGAATCGAACACTACACATAGAATCTACACTTACGAAGTGCACTAAACACTATACGTAGTCAACACCAATTACAGCATTGTATTTAACACATCATAATCAGCAGCAGCAACAGCAGTAGCAGAGCAGCAGCATCAGCAGCACTATCATAATAAATACAGTTTATATCATCTATAGTAGATACTCATTGTTTTGTACAATAGCATTGTCATTATTATTTCATCCTCACCATCAGCAGCATCAATAACTTCCCCATAAGCAGTAACAATAACAACAAACGGTAGCAATAAAACCACAGTAACAAACCCCATATAAGTATCATGTAAGGTCTCACACCTCATTTAATTTTACAACATACTTTTACAACATCTGAGCTTCAACGTTGGACATCAGACATTGTTGTTGGTTATTCTTCAGTATAGCCAAGACCAGTTATTCAAAACAATAAAATACATCTGTTTGCCATGTCTTTTTTTTTCTCGCTCATGCTGTCCGATCTTTTTATATTTCTTTATGTGACCTCTATGGAAAATACAAAATTCATTCACTACTTAGCTGACTATATGTGGTGCTTCGGTCAAACACTTAAATGAAACCTTATATCAACATGGGATTTTCTGTAGCATCTGTCGTTTACACTACAGATGTATGCTAATGCAAAGAAAACCCTATTTTTAAAATTAAAAACTGCCTAAAATTGAAAAGAGAAAAAATAGAATTATTTTCTGATTTCCTTTGGTCCGTGAGCTTTCAGGGGAGATAGTAGAGGTGTGAGACCGTAACCATCTCATAAACACCAGTACACTAAGGAAATCATCATCATCATCATCATCATCATCATCATCATTATCATCACCATCATCATCATCATCAGCAACAGCAGCATACGCAGCTGCAGTTTCATCAAAAACATGATTATCAGCAGTGTCAAAACCCTCAATGTTATCATTAACATATCTCATCGACGACATGTCTCATCATTATCATCTTCATCATCATCGTAGTATTGTCATCGTCATAATCATTGTCTTCATCATCATCATCATCATCATCATCATCATCATCATCATCATCATCCGAATCATCATCATCATCATCATCATCATCATCCGAATCATCATCATCATCATCATCATCATCAGCAACAGCAGCAGTAGCTGCAGCAATAGCAGCAGCAGCAGCAGCTGCAGCATTGAAGCAGTATCACAATCATAATTATATAACATTATATCATTATCTGGCACAAAGGCACCTTCATTAGGATTATTTCTTCATTATCATATGCAGTTTTGTCGTCATCATCATCATCATCATCATCATCATCATCATCATTGTCTTCATTACTACTACAATTGATTATGGGCATTATCCCTTTGATTTTTTTTTAAAATCCCATGGGTAAAAAGCCCCGTATTAAATCAAATGTTGGTTTATCGCAAAATTATCAACAATGAGCATGATAGAATTGTAACTGAAACTTAAAAATAAAAAAGAAACGTCTATTTTTTCCCCCATGGAAAAAAACGCACAGGGGTTTTAAAAAATCCCAAGAGTAAAAATTCAAGTAAAAAAATTCCATGGGCCAGAGAGAAACCCGGGGGATTGTTGAAAAATGACACGGTATATTTAACTTTGACATACAATTTCATTCCTTCCTAATGTTAAATTTGGACTGAAATGTCATAGGATGTAACACATATTCCCCAAGAAACAACTTCAAATGCAGAGAAGTGCTGTATTTCTTTTAGAATTACTTGGCATTTTTGCCACATTCTCGTGTGGCAAAAAATAAATAAATAATAATAATAATTCTGCAGGCTGTTAATAATGAAGTGCACTAAGTACTACGCCGCATAAATTCTACACTCATGAAGCGCATTAAACACTACATATAGAGTCTACACGTATGAAACTCATTAAACACTACACATACTAGAGTATACATTTATGAAACTCATTAAAAACTACACATAGTCTACACTTATGAAGCGCACTAAACGCTACACATACAGTCTACAAATGCACAATATATTTTTCAAGCAAAGCGCATGGTATATATACTCGGTAAAAAAAGTTTTGGACCAGGGTATATAAAGTCATATAAAAATAAAACCAGTCAACAGAATTTAAGTATCTTTTTTTAGTAACCAAGGTCTACCCTATCCGGTTAATTTGGTACCAGAAACATTAAATTCCAAACAAGATTTGATTTTTAAAAAAAATCGCGAACACACGAAGGGTCTGTAAAAAATGTTGCAAAATCCATAAAAAGTAACAGTTACGGACACATTGGAGTCACCAATAAAAAGATTATTATTTTTTCGCAAACTTTCATTGTAAACGATAATTATTGTTGATTGTTGATCTATTGTGAATTATCAACTGAGATAATAAGGGTTAGGGTCGAATGTCATGGTTCAGCAATC
This sequence comes from Cyrtodaria siliqua, assembly GCA_037043455.1. NCBI lineage: Eukaryota > Metazoa > Mollusca > Bivalvia > Adapedonta > Hiatellidae > Cyrtodaria > Cyrtodaria siliqua. The sequence continues at coordinate 128,053 of JAWPHD010003175.1, forward strand.
ATTGTACGGATTCGAACACTGCCATGGTTCAAAACGTTTTTTACAGAGTATATATATATATAAAAAAAAAACGCTTACCAAAAACAGAATTGAATTGAATGTTGTTTAACGGCTCATCAACCAAAAACAGAAGTTGTACATATATTTCAAGTGTATCGTGTCTCTTTTGTGAGCATTGAATGGCGGACTTAATGCAGCGTCTTAAAGTTCTCCGACCATGTTTTATTTCATAAACATGTTTATGTTTATTTAAATCGAAATCAATACTAAACAATAGATATTTACAATTCACAAAATCCAATATCTGTGAGAAGCGAGAATAAGATTTTATTTGATGACATAGAAAACTTTGAACAGGTAAATCAATCCACAGGTAAATGTAGTTATCAATTATCTGCCAATAGTTATACAATATGCAGCTATACAATTCAGATTTACCTCATTTCTCCGTGCAGACACGCATTGGTAAAAGTAGTGTCTACGTCATACAAATAATACCTATTTTTACATACAACTCAGTAGCGGTTTTAGATATATGTTTGTCTCCGGAACTATCAAGAACTGTTCATATGATGATTAAGTGTTAATTTGTTAATTAATAGTACTATAAAAAGGGTGGCCATTAATCTTTAATGCATTGATTTAAACTAGTGTCTCGAATCTCTTTCGTGAGCATTGCATGTTACCTTTAGGAGCGGGCTTGATCTCACTGATTTAAAATTGATGGTTAAGCTTGTAATTTCCAGGTGGAGTAGCCCCTCGTGATTCCACGCAGATCACCGAAGTTGAGGTTACAATTCCAGAATACCTCTACATTATCGTTTCGTGTCTCGCCAGCGGGGGTATTCTTCTTGCTGTTTTGCTGTTCATATTCAACGTTGTCTACCGAAATCACGTGTAAGTGAAACCTTATAATATTATGAAAGTCGTACTAAATATAAAAACAAATCCAGGATAAAACCAATCAGACAAAGGAGTAAATTCGGTTTTATGAGATTATGTTAAAATGAAATCGAATACCAGAACCCCTACGATAATAGTTCGTGTAAATGAGTGGGATCTAAAACATTGTAGCATGGTCGGTGACATTTCCTTTGATGAATGCAGAGCATTAAATCGTTTAATTTAGGGTAACTAAAGGGGCGTGGCTATACCATACTACAACTACCGGATATTGGAATTTAGAGTTCGGTCGCTATGACGTCACAGTGTTCCTAGGTAGGCCATGCTACAAAAAGCTATAAGTAATAGAAAGAGTCTGTCTCAGCTCGTTGGTTATTTCAACACCTCGATGGGCTACGCCCATCTCGATGTTTAAATAAGCCAACTCGCTGAGACCAGACTATATCTATTACTAATTTCACGATGAGAGTACATGATTTCATATTTATTGCATACGCTTTTTCATACAGCATACAGCTCCGTTTACTTTCAATCTAACAGGAAACGTCAATCTTCGCTCATATTGGCGCGTTGTAAAATCATTGTACTGGAACTACTATTTTGCATACTCGTTAGGACACAGCACGTTGGCCTTTGATGTAAACATTATAGTATTTTTGTTTCACTGTGACAAATTCCCATGATGTTACGACAATATGTTTGTTTCAAATACATGTTTTTGATGGAAATAAAATGATATTGGAGATTATATGCTCTCGCTTATACATATTACGCTTCTAAAGCTGTGTTCACCCTTTTCTGTTTGTGATGTCGTTTACTTTTATTATTACTTTTGCCTTCTTGTTTGTCTGTTTCCGTGTTTGTTTCTGTGTTTTGTGGTCGACTGTCCTCCTGGAATGCTACTTTCCCTGTCCGATCTTTTTATATTTCTTTATCCCTTTTATTGCATACACATTTTTAATATAGAAACGAATAATTTGAACAAAACAATAGGTTTTAACATTTAATTTTCAAAAATATTTGCTTGAAACAAACATACAGTAGTGTCGTTACACCGTGGGAATTTTATTAAAGAAATCAACATGGTTTCCATCACGTGACATACTTTCTTTGATATGAACAGAAAATTGCACCAATCACGAACGAGTATACATTACACACCCAATATGACTTTACTACACGTCAATATGAGCGAATATTGACGTTTCCTGTTACATTGAAAGTAAACGTAGCTTTTAAATGCGTATGCAATATAATAACCTATGAGAGCATGTCGGTGATTACTACTTCAGTGTAACCTTCGTCGCAAGTCATTAATATACAATGCCTTACAATGGCATAATATCTTAGCATTAAACTTTAAACCTGTTTTGTATTTATTTATACAACATCATGTCTATCTTTATTACGTAATTAAAATGCTATTATTTTCTGAAGATTATGTATGGGGTTTAACGTCGCTGGTCCTGTGCGGAAGGTGTATACTTGTACATTACGTGGTCCGAGTATATACTTGTATACCCCATCCAATCCTATCTCCAGTAAGCGAAAACGGGTATGGCTGGGGTATGAAATACCATAATTTTGGCTTAAAAGTTTGCATATGTAAAATTAAAACATTTACTAGGTAATTTTAAAAAGGTTATCGCATTTTTTCAGTAAAATATGTTTTCAAGTGTGTTTTATTGTCGAAATATCAGTTATAAAATCCAGCTAATATACGCTTACCCATCGCTTAATGAAATTACGGCAGGACCACGTAATGAGTAGTGAGCTCTATTGTCAACTGTATAGTGCTGCTACACTGGAATATCACGCCGTAGCTAAACTACATGATAATCCACCCTGTCACATTATACTGACACCGGGCCGACCTGTCCTAAAATAGCCTAGGTCACCCGGCCCGCTTCTGCTTTCTTTGTTACGCTATTCTACACGAATCCAGAGCCAGGGCCTGGGAAAAACAAGATATTTGAAATCGCCACTCACGTTTGGGGCGAGATTTTGGCGAGATTTTGAGAGAATCTATGAGACTTTCGGAATAAAGAAAATAATCTCAAGTTAATTTAATATTAATTTCTTATTTGTAACTTAGTGACGTTAGAAAGTTTAACTGGAGCATCAACAATTGACGTTGTACGTTTATAAAACATGACCTCACGCAAACGTCCACTTTATGCGCGTGAAAAAAACGCACAACAAAATGTTCTAATCGCTAGTGGCGCTTTAATTGGCCTAATCTTCCCAGACCGATATCTGCAAGTAAGACATATGCATGATACGGTCTAGCTGGCCGAGACTAGTCCTAAAACTACCATCGATATACCGAAGTCACGCAAGGGAGCTACTTTCACCGGGGGATACCGGGTATCGAACGCACTCGACCTCCCGTATGCGAGTCGGACGCTCTACCATTACGCCACAACTGAGGTTTACGAAGACTAACTAATATTACACTAAATATAGATATAAAATCGAACAAGAAAAGTAGCATTCAAGGACGACAGCCAACCACAAACACACACAGACACAAAGAACACCTTTAAATATGAATAAAAGGCCAAATAAGACATCACAAACACAAAAAGTTTGACAATAGGGCGCCTCGGAACGGTCAGTGGCAAAAAAGGCCGCTGAGAGTTTACACCAGGTTTTAGGGTGCACCAAACCTCACACACTTACCCTACTGTAATCCCAATAAAACGGGACAGTGTAAATAAAAAAATCCACGCCATGAACTATTCTCGTACCAACAAGGCAGCATTAATAGGCAATATAAGTAAAACACAAAGATGTTCGTGTTATATAAATACAGAAAAACAATAGCCTAGAAACCACAAAAAAGGTACTCCATGACTGGCAGAAGAACAAACCACTGAGGGTACGACAAGACAAGACTGCAGACAAACATCAAACGTCACAGTCCTTTTGGGTTTTAAGTAGACGTCATCATAAGGTCCACAGCTTGTCCGGTCATCGCACAATCAAAGATGAAAGCATAGTTGCGAACTGTAAATGGGTCCACCACCAAGCACGCAGTGCGTTGCTAAATGATAGGGTCATAATCTCTTTTGATAAACCTTTTAACAAGTTTAACAAAGATAGTATGAAAGTGATCATGACCAAGGATCTTACGAAGTTTTTAATCACGTCACCATAGAAGTCAGGTTGCGATAGTCCTAGTTGCAGAATAGTTCTTAAATTACTTTTATATTTTGAAAGAAGACATCTCTCAAATGATCTACCTTTGTCCACAGAGAAATCCAATAAAAACAGGAGGTCATGTATCATTTAAGAAAAAGCCATTCTGTTCAATTCTATTCTGTCAATTTTGCGCATACTCAGACAGGCTGCGGACCAATTTACCCAGTTTCTATTTTCACGTCCATAGCCAGGTAAATTTTACTGAAACAACTCCAATAAATACTAGGAAATGTTCCCAATACATTATTCTGTGAATAACAGGTTAAATGATGAAAAATAATCAAAACTGTGCATTTTGTATGTAGCACAATTTAAGCAGAAAAACATTTGTTAAAGGCACTATTTGGCTATACACCACGGAGGCACAAATGCAATTGTTCAATTACGCCTCAAAGGTCACGTAAGTTTAAACAAATCAAGGTTGTCGTGTGTCGCTTTAAACAGAGGATATATACAGAGCGTGAAAACACTCTTTTGTTGATGAGGACGTGACCATACAAATCGGATCGGATCTCATATTATATTCTATACGTTATCTATGTGTTGATTTGTCGTAATAAGGGTGCGCACATAGATCTATCTAATTAATCTGCAACTGAACCTGTTATTAACCGACTTAAAAAGTAATCATCATAAAATAGTGTCACTCCTATTGAAGTTGAGGTTGTTTACATATTTCCTCTGATTGAATTATTTTTGTATTTTTCAGATTAATTTAGATTCATTGAAATTTAGATTCATTGATCTTAAAGCATTAAATAGATCACACGAATTACGTGTACTAAGTGCACAAGACAATTAGCTATTAAACCTTCAACAGCGTTAATGATCCTATCATTTTGCAACTCATTGCATGTTAAGTGGTTGACCCATTTACAGTCCTACAATACGATTTCCTCTTTGACTGTGCGATGGATGACTGGAGAGATTGTGGACAATATGCTGGCATATACCTAAATCCTGAGAGGACGGTAACGTTTGATGTTTGTCTTAACACTTGTCTAGTCATTCCCTTAATGGTTGTTTCTATTGTTTCTCTGGTTTCTGCCAATTCATTGAGTACTTCCTTTGTGGCTTTCTATGCTTTTTTATATTCATATATACATACTCATCTTTGCGTTATACTGATATTGCCCATTAATGCTACCTAGTTTGTTATAAAATATAGCCTGGTGGCGATATTTTTATTTACACAGTCTCATTTTTTGGGATGGTAATTGGTAAGGGTGATGTTTGGAATACCTTAGAACCGGGTTTAAATTCACAACGACCGTGTTTATTTATTGCACTGACCTTCCAAGGCGGTAGCCTTATTGTCAACCATTTTATGTTTGTGATGTCATATATCTTGTCTTTTATTTATCTTTGTAATTGTTGTTTGTTTCGATGTGTGTTTGTAGTTGATGTGTTCCTTGAATGCTACATTTAAATTGTCTTTTATCAATACCGTAGTTGTTATTTTTTGCAACATCACGTTTTTCTCCCCTGATAAAAACATTGCTCTGTAATAATTGATAAAACATTGTTACTCTTTCCGGTGCACTCAGCTGTACTCTGCCTGATATAAGCAATTTACTCTATCGCTAAATAAGTGATAAATATTGTTATTAATTGTTGCCTTATATGAATGATACGAACAATTTACCATATTGCGTCATAGCAATACCGTTATTGTTCCTATACTTCTCTATCAATATTTACAATTTAGTTGAATTACAAGTTTTTCACTCTTGTTTTATTATCAACATTGCACCATATAGCGTCATAGTTTATTAGAAAATACTAGAATAGGATACTTTTATTCAGAAAAGCAAAGCTGTCTTCCATACATATATCGCGACTTAAGTTATTTATACCGCAAGCTGATCTGCTGCAGGCCAATCAAATTATTATAATTACCTTTAGTTAGTTGTTTTCTAATCATGCAGATATCAAGATATCGCGACGTACTTTATCAATACCGAAGTTCTGTATCATGTACATCAAGTTTCACTCTCCTGGTATCAGCAATTGTATCCATTCATCATTACTTTAGTTGTTTTCTCATTATGCATATATCAACATTACACCATATCGCTACGTAATTAATCCTATTCGCAGTCGTTCTTTTTCAGGTACATCAAGCTTTCCTCTCCCAATATCAACAATATACTCTTGCTGGGATGTGTTCTCAGTTACTCTACCGTGTTTATGTACAACTCTCACAATGACGAACAAAACATCATGCACTGCAAGGTGAAATATAAAGCATTTACTCTAATTCATTAAAGGATAATGTGGGAAAGTAATAAATCAATGTCAAAAAGTATTATAACACAATAGTGTAATAAATATTCGCATGAAGGCACAATCATTGTTCGGTATTTTTCCTTCGTCTCCATGTGCAATCGAAATTGCCTCGTCGACCTCGTAACCGATAAAAATATGGATAGAGGAAATTTAGATTGCCAGGTGTGCTATGGAGATCACCGAAGCAAAATATGACTTAATAAATTCAATATTAAACAGACACTCATGTAAGATCCTCTAAGAATAATCCCTTTTTATTACATAAAGCTGTTGTTTTCGGAAACATTTGTTTGTTGTTTTAATCTAAAGAAACCTATCCCATCCTATTTTGATAAGACTTCCCAAGGTATGTGTGTGTTTGTAGATGCGTCATTTCACATTTACAATGGGCTTCACAATGGCGTTTGGTGCAATGTTTTCCAAGATGTGGCGGGTCTACAAGATTTTCTGCAACAAGAAACTACTGCGAATTGTAAGTAAAACATAGTTTTGAAAATATTTAAAAAGAAAATATATGTGGGTTAAACATACTCAAGTGTCACCATTACACCTGCTCGATAGCATTCCCCTTGGGGCCAGCTTATATTACCCGAACATTGTTGTAGCTGAATACATATATGGGTAGGCAAGTAGGGGGTCGAGAGAGGTCGGGCATGCAACATTATAATATACATTCACTTAACATGGTGTACATGTGCAGACAACCGGAACCTACTAACATGCCCGTATGCTTATTTAATGGTGTAACGAAAAACAGTATCTATTAGTTGATAATAAAACGAGTTAGGAGACCGTATACTAGAGGTACGACTTTAAATGAATTGAATATGGCTCATCCAAAACAAGTAAAGCTTTTTATGGTGTATTGTTGCTTATTGATTTTTATAAAGTGATAGGAAGCTACTTGGAATACAATGCGTCTTTGAACAATAAAAATACCCACTGGTTATCAGAGTTGGAGAACCAGATACGCGCTTACTTCAGTCTGACAATATTTCTTTTATTTCAGAAATTAATGGATTTCCAATTGATTGTGATAGTCGTGATACTAGAAGGGGTTATGCTGGCGATACTTCTGCTATGGGAGATCATCGACCCTTTATATACATGGAAGCGTTATTTAGATAATCAGGTAACAGATCATAACGTTTACATTATTATGGTATGGGATAATATTGGCCACTTTATACTAGCATATTTTATTCCGACACACAGGTTATTTATCTCAGGCTAACGGTCGTCTGCCAGAACACTTCATATCTTGATAAACATTTAGCATGTCCCAGGGTAACTTCATTGTAGTTTGGGATATCACTGACCTCATCTTTACCATCAGCAAACCGTATCTCGACAAACAGATTACCGTATTCCAGGTTAACGGCCTTTTGCCAGAGAACACATTTTCTTGATAAACAGGCAACATATCTCAGGATAAATTCATTGTGTTTTGGGACACGGTTGATCTCTTCTATACCAGCGCATTTTACCCCGACACACAGGTTACTTATCACATGTTAACGGCCTTCTGCCAGAATACTTTATCTTGATAACCATGTAACATATCCCAGGGTAACTTACATGTGGTCTGGGATATTACTTGCTCAGGTTAACGTCATTTTGCGAGAACTTTTTATCTTCGTAAACAGGTCATGTCGTATCCCAAGCATATTCATTTTAGATGACTAAACACAAAATTGCCGTCTTCAACTTTAATGCACACATAAGAAGTTTAATTCCGAAATAAAAATGCATTTAGAATCTCGATACATGTGTTCTAATACTGTTGCATTAACGTTAACCTGGCGGGGATTTTATTTATACTGTCCCATTTTTCGGGATGACAATAGGGTAACAGTGCGGTTTGGTGCACCCTAGTACCTGGTTTAAACCCCCAGCGGCCTTTTTTGCCACTGACCGTTCTAAGGCGATAGCCGTATTGTCAACCCTTTTGTGTTTGTGATGTGTTATCTTGTTTTTTATTTACGTTTAAAGTTGTTCTTTGTTTTCTGTGTGTGTTTGTGTTTTTTTGTTGTCCTTGAATGCTACTTTTCCTGTGCGATTTTTATATCTACTTTAACTCTAGCGTTAAATGTTAGTGCAGTGTGGCAGCTGTAAAATGTGTCTTCTCAGGCTACACGACAGTATTTTTTTTTACTGGTTCTATGAGACCAACGGGCGCAATATAGGTGGCTTTGAAGTAGAATGCCGCTTAAGCTGGTGCTAGTGGGCGTGAGAGTTGTTTCCCTCTATAAATATGTGCAATGCTAAGAGGTACAGTTGTTGCATTAATCTAGCAAGTCCATCATTATTTACAAGAGCTTGTTGTCGTTTTGAGGACTTTGATATTTGTAATAAAGGTACTCCAGAAGGGCTACCGTTACCATAAACGTCGAAAAACCTTACATGTTATTATCGTAACGCTGATCTACTTTTAATATATAAAAGTAAAGCACTCTTCTGCGACAAGGACTATCACAACCTGGCTTCTATGTTGATGTTATTTACAAACTTCGTAAGATCCTTGATCATAATCACGTTCATACAATCTATATTAAAATTGTTAATAAGTTTATCAAAAGAGGTTATGATCCTATCATTTTGCAACGTACTGCATGTTTAGTGGTTGACCCATTTACAGTTCGCCACTATGCTTTCCTCTTTGATTGTGCTGCGATGACTGGACAGATTGTGGTCACTATGATGACGTCTACCTAAATCCTTATAGGACGGTAACGTTTGAGGTTTATCTTTAATCTTGTCTTGTCATCCCTAAACGGTTTGTTTTCTTGTTGTTCTGGCTACATTCAAGTCATTGCGTATTTACTTTGTGGCTTTCTGGACTTTTTTTTTTTTATATTAAACATACATGATCCATTATGTGTTTTACTTATATTGCCTATTAACGCTGCCCTGTTTGTTAGATATTATATACTGGCAGAGATATCTTTATAGGGTAAGAGTGAGGTTTGTTGCAACCTAAACCTGGTTTAACTCCCAGCGGCCTTTGTTGCCACTGACCGTTCCAACGCGGTAGCCCTATTGTCAACCCTTGTGTGTTTGTGATGTATTATCTTGTCTTTTATTCATCTTTATATAAGTTGTTCTTTGTGTGTTTTTGGTTGAATGCAACTTTTCTGTTCGACTTTATATCTATTTTTACAATACATTGCATGAAAAGACTCAATAAAACCGAGTCAGCTACTTTATTATCTTGAATTGCTGCTTCCAACGGCTAGTCCTTGTCAGTAGTAATAAGTATTAAAGCTTTAACACTTGCTATAAATACACACATGCACTGTTTAATATTCTCGCATTATATTACTTCACAGTACTTCACGGTAGGAAATGACGCCGAGGTACATCCATTTATCCGGGACTGTACATCCAACTACTACAATCACTTCCTATGGACTATCTGCATCTTGGAAGGGGTTCTTTTGACGTTTGGTGCATTTCTCTCTTTTGAAACACGAAAGGTAATGGCATATTTTTATGTTTCTACGTCTCATAGTGCGTGTATTAGTTGATTGCGTCTGGTCATTGTATCGACTTTTATATATTGAATTGTATGTATAATGCATATCAATATACTTCAAATAGTACTTTGTAAGCAATATTTATTGCACTTAAACTGTTTTCGTAAAGCCGAAATTTAGACTCATTACCGTATACATGAGGACAATGGAATATATTCATCTCTACCTTTAATTCCTACTATGTTATTAAAAGTTAATCACAACAGATGGTCTGTAACCGACATACAGTATTTCCGATGTATTTGCTTTGCAAGAAGAGATAGTAACTGAATCCATCATAACTGCATTTGTGAATTAACTTAAATCCACCGAAAAATCTCATTTTTAGTTGTACTAACCGAAGGCCAGCAGAGCATATGGGATGACGAGTTGTCCGTCGTCCGTCTTAACGTTTAGCTTGGTTAAGACGATAGGGCCTTCAGCATTCATCACATCGTTACCAAACTTGATCAGATTGTTAATATAAATAAAAGCTCGGTCAAGTTCGAAAACTGGCCAGATCGGACTAGTAACACTTGAGTTATGGCCCTTGATTTGGTTAAAAACGCTGTATTTTGTCTCGTTAAGACGACTGGGCCTTTATTTTTCATCCGATTTTTACCAAACTTCACAAGATTGTTAATATTAAGCTCGGACAAGTTCGAAAACTAGCCAAATCGGACCAGTAACACCAGAGGTAATGGCCCTTGTTTTGCTGCAAAATGGCATATTTTGCTTTGTGAACACTCTAGCACATTTGTTTTGCATTTGATCTTTGCCACACTTGGGCAGATTGTTGATATCGATGAAAGCTCAGACAAGTTAGAAAACCAGCTATATCGGATCAGGAACACCAGAGTTATATGCCCTTGAATTATTGAAAAATTCCATTTTCAGCTTTGTGAACTCTCTAGCACCTTCATTTGTTCCTTACCAAACTTGGCCGGATGGTTCATATCAATGAAAGCTTGGACGCTTTTGAAAACCAGTCAGATTGAACCAGTAACACCGGAGTTATGGCCCCTATTTCAATATTTGGTAATGTACACTGGAAACCTCCGGGGGTCGTTGGTTAAAAACTCACCGGAGGCTTTTTTTTTCTCGTAAGAAACCTTGGTTCATGGGTTCAGTTTTTCTTCAATTGGGAGCTTAGGGGCCTTTGTTGTATTAGTTTTACATAGAGTTATATGGAAGAACTTCAAAAATCTTCTTTTCTGAAACTACAAGAGCTAAAGGTTTACTATTTTTTATTTGTTACCAACTTATGGATCCTCTACCAATATGGTGACCTTGGGGTTCAAATTTGGCCCCGCCCCAGGGGTCACAGTTTTACATAGACTTATATAGGGAAAACTTCCAAAAATCTTCTCTGAAACTATAAAAGCTAGACAAAGGTTTAATATTTTGTATTTACCATCAAGTTATTGTCCTCTACCAAGTTTGTTCAAATGGTGACCCTGGGGTCAAATTTGGCCCCGCCCCAGGGGTCACAGTTTTACATAGACTGATATAGGGAAAACCTTCAAAAAAAATTCTATTCTGAAACTACAATAGCTAAAAATTTAATATTTTGTATTTATTATCAGCTTTTTTCCTCTACAAAGTTTGTTCAAATGGTGACACTAGGATCTAATTTGACCCAGCCCCAGTGGTCATAGTTTAGCGAGACACTTATCGGCGACAGACGGACGTTCTTGTTGCAAAGAAAAGGTGTAATCGCGTTGAGTTCACTTTTTTATTTTATGGTCGAGTACAGAGACAAAATCCATATTTTGGAAGTAGCGAATCCTATCGTAATAGAAGCCTGTGGTTATTGCGCTGAAAATAATTGATAACATACTGCCAAAATATTGTAATGTTTTGTAGGTAAAACTGGAAGCGCTGAACGACTCCCAGCATATTGCCATGTGTCTCTACAATGTCATCATTCTTAGCGCCCTTGGTCTGATCCTCAGTCAGCTTTTGAATAACCAGATGGCGCTGTTGTATGGCATCGTATGTGGGTTTATTATCCTGGGTACGACGGCCACACAGCTGATTGTGTTTCTACCAAAGGTAACTTAAATTTCAGAAGTAGCCTTTAAAAGTTCTTAAATCCACTCCAGTTTTAAAAATTCCTTAAATTATGACAAGATATCATTAAAGGTCCTTGAATTTCATAATCATTATACGGGCCTTTAAAATGGGTTATTAGGGTCTTAAAAGTCCTTAAAATGTTCTTAAATTTCATAATGATAATCCTATATGAACCATGTTTGCATATTTATCACGTTTATTACAGTAGTGTATGATGATAAATATGTCATGGCTTTATTATATTTGCACTTATTATTGTTTTTGCCTTCTTGTTTGTCTGTTTGCGTGTTTGTTTCTGTGTTTTGTGGTTGACTGTCCTCCTTGAATGCTACTTTCCCTGTCCGATCTTTTTATATTTCTTTTTATTAAACTACCACACTGCAAGTCATTACGTCGTCCGAGTATTAACTTTCATGTCCCTTCCAACCCCTATTCCAAGAAGCCAAAACGGGGTTGGCTGGGGGTATGAATTAAAACCTTAATTTTGACCTAAAATGTTTGCTGATTGTAAAATTAAACATTTAGTGGGTAATTTTAAACAGGATATCGGATTTTTTCAGTAAAATGTTTTTAAACATGTTTTATTGTCGAAATATCCGTTATAAAATCCTGCTAATATAAGCTTTACCATAGCCTAATGGAATTAAGGCGGGGCCACGTAATGACATGGTGGTATTTCAGACATTTTGCGCGGGTCTAGGGAAATAGGCAAACAAATATAAGCAATATATTTTATTCTAAAGGGCTTACCGGGAATGAAGCGTCAAAGTCAAACCATTTTTATTATTGAGAGTTCTGGAAAACTTGAATAAGGGTGAAAGAAGTATCAAAATCGGATGATAAACAAAGAAGATATGATCGTTTGAAGGTTCTGTTGAAACGGATATGGAAACCGCCGTTTAGAGAGCTATGCCATCACAGTTCTAAATGTCCATATATGGAACACTTAAAAATATGAACAATTACTCATTTATAGAAATAAATTGACAGCAATTGTATGAAAACTATATATACTAAATGACAATAATGCTTTTATGACCAGTAAAGGATTTTGCATTCATTTGCAATGATTCTCTTTGCTTTAAATTATATATATATATATATCCCATATGTGGTAATTTGGAACTATGACATCATAGTTTTCAAAATGGTGGCTCCCATATCCGTTTTGGAACAACATTCAGATGGTAATATATTTTTTGTTTATCATCCGGTTTTGATAATTCTTTAACCTTTTTCCAAGTTTACAAACTCTAAATAAAATACCTTGTTTGGATGTATCACTACATTCCTTTAAACATAATATATCGACCCTAAAAGTGCCCTCTAATTTATGAGAAAAATATTATAATATGGTCTATGCTAGGTTACGCACGAGGGGTATGTTAAGTTTTTTTCAGGTTATCTTTTTCGGATAATTATGATCTTCATTTGAAATCGCTGTATACTGCGAATACATTTGGACAATCAGCAATTTTAAATGAAAATCTTAATTATCCGAAAAATATAAGGAATATCACAATCTTAATTCTATGGAGATGTGATCTATAAACTTCGGAAATTAAAGCGGTCTGAGAATTTCCTAACAACTATACCAAAATAATCAGAAAATGACACTACCCTTTTGTATTACAAAGCACTTCCTGCTTGGTGATGGACCCCACTACAGTCACTACGCTTCACTTTTGTCTTGCGCGATGACCGGACAACCTCGTAGGACTCCACGATTGCACCTTCTGAAACCTTGAAAGGGAGGTTGGTGCATGAACTTTCGAGTTTTTTCATTACAATTCTGAATACATCCTGAGGCGTTTCCTCTGAAAGTGGACTTTAGTTCTGCTCAACCCTGGGCTAGAGGGCGTGAGAGGTAGCTAGCATATTTCACTACCGCTCATGAACAGTCTCAATCAAACCGAGACTGCAATATTTCGTATGTGTCGTGCTCGGCCGTTTCCAAAGGTCCATTATCATACTCTTTTTTATTGTTAGATATTTCCTTTTAAAGGGCTGTACTTTTATTTACACTTGTCAATTTCAGCGATGAAGACAGGATAATAGCGTGGTTGTGTACATTTAAAATCGAGCTAAGCTAATCAGAGGGCCTTATTGACTATTGACCTTTCCAAGTCGTTAACCCTGTCTTGTCCACTCTTTATGTTATGTATTGTTTTATTGTAAAGGTAATTTGCTTATTATTTGTGGTACAGTGCGGATCTATGGTGTCACTGCGTTTGGGTGCTGTGATTTATATAGGACTATTCTTCTAATTGTAATGAACACGTTTTATATCACTAGTAAAACTGGTCGGTACAAAAACATTTCGGTACAATTTCAACATTTATATGCTGAAAAGAAAAACAAGTAAAAGTACATGCAAAAATAAGGATTGTAATATTCAGAGCAAAACCAAAAGCACGCACTTTAAACAAACACAAAATGCATGGATATATAAACATTTAAAGGTAAAGTGTGAGCAATCACACAGAACTTGACAATTAGTGGTACTCTTTTGAACGGTAAGTTTGTAAAACATAGCACCAACTGTATATACGGATAAAAAAATCGAACAGGAAAATAGCATTCAAGGACGACAGTCAACCATAAACAAAGAACAACTTTAAAGATGAACAAAATGCCAAATCAGACATCACAAACACAAAATGGTTGACAATAGGGCTACCGCCTTTCAACGGTCAGTGGCAAAAAAGGCCGCTGGGGGTTTAAACCAGTTATATCATTTAGAATGAATACATGGGCATTAAAGAGCGAAAACCATAAACATTGATTCTTCATTTACGGGGCATTTACAATTCAGCAAAACATCTTAGAGATGTTAACAGTCAAATGTATATTGAACGCTGAGAAAGAAACCCAGAGAAAACATATTATGCACATTTATTTTGTTCTGTTGGGTTGTCAAAAGCCGTTTGTGTCAAACAGAATAGATCGGTCTACTAACCGAGTGGGCTGTTTGTTAGGTCAGGCGTTATATGTTTAGCTTAAGGGCATTTATCTCCTAGGTAAAACCATATTCAATCGAAGGCGTTTGGCTTTGTAGACTTTTGTTTCTTTATATTCATAAACACATGTTATATCACCTCTTAGTGCTATTTGACGTGAACTGCCATGTTTACACAGTCCAGGTTAATTGGGGTGACATTAGGGTAAGAGTGAGTTCCACGTGGAACACTTTTTGCCATTGACCTTACACGGCAGTACCCTTGTTGTCAAATATTTCATGTTTGTGGTATCAAAGTTTTCCTCTGTAAATCGTTCTAATGTTTGTTTTTAAATGCCCCTTTTCGGTTGGATGCTTTCAGTGAATGCTACTTTTCCTGTTCGACATTTGTGGTGCCCTGTATGGTTTGTTCCCTTTTTGATCTGGTTTCTGCCAAGTCATTGAGTACATTCTTTGTGGATTTATAGGCTATAGTTTTTTGTATTACTATATAAACGAGCATCTTTGTGTTTTACTTATATTGCCTATTAATGCTGCTTTGTTGGTTAGAGAATAGTTCATGGCAGGGATTTCTTTATTTACACCCTCCCGTTTTATTGGGATGAAGTAGGGTAAGTGTGAGGTTTGGTGCACCCTAGAACCTGGTTCAAACCCCCAGCGGCCTATTTTGCCACTGACCGTTCCAATGCGGTAGCCCTATCGTCAACCCTTTTGTATTTCGGATGTCTTATTTGGCCTTATTCATCTTTAAAGTTGTTCTTTATTTCTTTGTGTGTTTGTGGTTGACTGCCGTCCTTGAATGCTACTTTTCCTGTTAGATTTTTATATCTATAATTTGTATCTACTTAAGTTGATCGATTGCGTAGATATAAAAGTCGAACAGGAAATGTAAAATTCAAGGACCACAGTCAACCAACACAAACACGCGCAGAAACAAATAACAACTACAAAGATGAATAAAAGGCTATGACACACAAATGGTTGATAATATAGCTACAGCCTTGGAAAAAGTCAGTGGCAAAAAAGGCCGCTAGGGGTTTAAACCAGGGTCGATGGCGCACCAAACCTCACTATTACCCTATGTCATCTCAATACCCTTTGTCATCCCAATAAAACGGAACAGTGTAAATAAAGACAATAAAAGTTATATTCTCTAAAAAACACGGCAGCATCAATAGGCAATATAAGTAAAACACATAAATGATCATGTATATATAACATGTATATATCATAAAAAAGAAGCAAGTACTCAATGACCTGGCAGAAGCCAGAGCAACAAGAGAACAAACCGTTAAGGGTATGACAAGATTTAAGAAACAATCAAACTAACCGTCGTTTGAGGAATTAGGTAGACGTCATCATAGGGTCCACAATCCGTCTGGTGATTGCACAATCAAAGTAAAAGCATAGTGGCGAACTGTAAATGGGCGAAACACTAAACATGCAGTGCATTTCAAAATGATAGTGTTGTAACCTCCTGATAAACCTTTTAACAAGTTGTAACATACATTTGTTTTACCTTACTAGATACACAGCGTATTTTATCCGAACACCGTGGATACGGCCGGGACACAGCCAAACGTTGGTGTAAGTAGCAGCCAGCCGGTAACCATGCTAACACGTCTAACTGGTAGAGGACCCACAATATGAGCGAAACTACCATATACAGTTAAAGAAACACGAAAGTTTTGCTAAATAGCTCTAATAATAGAATGTTCGTACTGCATTCAAGTGATTACCGATATCTTTGACGGAAGGATGTATACTGAAAGCAAAAAGAAACGCCCTACTTTCATAATTTTAAGGTGATTTTCTTTATTGTTATTTTTGTGTTTTTGGACGAAATTTCAAACATTGGTAATGTGTGTGTTTTTCTCTGTTAGAAATGTTTACAGGGAACAGCTTCGAACATCCAAATAGATTAGGTTATGCTTGTGGAAATAGAATGAGTAATTTGTTCATTCAAAATTGCGGTGCGTTTGTTTTGGGTGTCAGTATATTTGTTGAATAGAAAATGTGTGTTTATTCGGCTGAATAATTGTGCTGGATTAGACCATATAAGGCTGGATTAGACCATATAAGGCTGTCGTTATTGTGCTGGATTAGACCATATAAGGCTGTCGTTATTGTGCTGGATTAGACCATATAAGGCTGTCGTTATTGAAAAGAAAAAACATGTTTTGTTATAGTAATGAAATCATGCAGCAGTCAGTTTATAGAGTATTTAAGTATGTGTGAACCACATTCAATACAATTTCGATGCACAATAGCTAGGAAATTAAGAGCATTTCAGTATCAATCTATTTTTCAAATGAATACTCTACAAATGCAAGCTAGTGACTTTGGCAGTTTGTATGTGGAAACGCGTTCACACCGGTTTTCGGAATGTCAGATCAGATTTTTTGATCACAATCATAAGTAATTCTAAAATGTGGACGTTAAAGAACTTTTGGTCTTAATCAACAGAAACATTAGTATTTCGAACGTTAATATTATTATTTAAAAATATTTTCTATTCATAAAGAAGTATAAACAAATAAGTCATACCGAATGCTTTAAACGACATTTTGTCATAGGAATAATACTGAAAATCTGAATAAGTTTAATGACAACATAATGCCCGATAATTATTAACGTTCGTTTACCATAGCTGATTGTTTTCTTTCTTTCGCATCTGTATTTAACAAAACATTACTTTCATTGCATTATATAGTAATTTAGTGTATAATCATTATATAGTAATTCTAATGTATAATCATTAAGTTGTGCATTATTGTATTTGAAAACCATAACAGTGTTACAAAGAGGTCTAGATAATGTTTGAGTTCTTAAAAACAACCCATTCAATATTTTCGATATTCCACTAGTGGTATAACATAACGTTAATGACGTCATGGACGACACGTTAATGTACGTTTTCTGACGTATTGTGACGTTATAAGATGTGATAAATATAATCTAACATTCGTTCTCATTCATTATTGAATTTATTAAACTCGTTAGCAAAAATGATATAATGCTCGGCAAGAGCCTCGCATTGTATCATTTTGCCAACTCGTTTAATAAATTCAGTAATGAATGAACACTCATGTAAGATCCTCTATGTGCAGACGTGACAAATGGATGATTTGTCTCCTATGGGTACGGTTGTCAAAGGAGGTATACAAGTCGAACAGGAAATGTAATATTTATAGAACACAGTCAACTACAAACATAAATGAATGAATGAATAAATGGTGGTTTACAATACTTTAACAGCTTAGGCCATATCGAGTCGAAATGGTGAATGGTAGTGAGCAAAAATTACAATAATGAAGATGACGATGAATACTGGAAATGATCTCTATTTAATTAAAAAGCATGGTATTCAGTGTCCAGGTCACATTCGGGGAGTTTTACATAACGTGGTCCAAGTATTTACTTTTATACCCCATCCAACCCCTTCTCCAAGAAGCGAAAACGGTGTTGCCGGGGTATGAAATTAAACCTTAATTTAGGCTTAAAAAGTTTGCATATTGTAAAATTAAAACATTTAATAGGTAATTTTAAACTTGTTATCGCATTTTTCAGTAAAACTTGATTTTAAATCTGTTTTATTGTCGAAATAAAATATCCGTTATAAAATCCTGCTAATATAAGCTTTACCATTGCTTAGTGGAGTTACGGCGGGAACACGTAATGACTTCCTGTTGTGACAACAGTTGGCTGTTGCACTGGCCCATCGCCAACTGGTGCCATAAACCAAACACTTACATTCAAAGCAAACAACAGTTACAATAATAAATAGAAACAAAGTATGCGACACAGCAAATATAAAAGGGTTGACCATATGGGTACCGCCTTTCAACGGTCAGTGGCTGAAAGGGCGTTGGAGGTTTAAACCAGGTACTGGATCTGCACCAGACGTGGCTCTCATCCTATTTTCATCCCAATAAAAGCGACAGTTTAAAATAACTATCCCGACAACAACAGCCATATTTTACATCGTATGTACACCGTTTCTAAAACTACTTACGACTAGGTATATACATAACATAAATATATTGAGAATCCAAACTCCATAGACACAATACAAACGGTTTTATCCAGCCAGGCAGAAATCCGAAATTGGAGTGTCGAATTAAGACTTACCAACTCATAATTTATTGTACGCATATTCAATCACGGGTGTATTTAGAACCCGTGAATAAACCCTTACTTTTAATCGGCACGTATCCATTATTATATGACCTGGACACCTGGATAGATAGTTGATACACGGTTTTTGTAATGAAATTTGGCGGGTTAGTTTCTTTAGATAAAGAAATGTATGATTGGAAGCATTTATATGCATTGTACAAGAAAACTATGAAACACAAACATAAAAGCAAACCCCTAGAATGACACGAAGTTAGTACTCAATTACTTGACATTCATCCATTGTTAATGCCCAAATTTACATGTATCATGTTTGAGACTACTTGCTGCAGACAGAATTTGTGTATTGCATCCTTTAATAGACACCAACAGCTATTCAGTGATGCTAATGATACAACTGGACACTTATATTACACTAACCATTTGAACCGATTTCCGGTATAAAAAACTGTCTTGCGATTATCAAAATGTGTTAGTTACTCTTAAAAACCGTTAAGTGAAAATGACAGAGTTGAATATGTACAGTTTTTACATTTTACAACTGCTATAGGACATGTTTTATGCTGATATTTATGTTTAATACACACCAGTTTAAGATTGTGTTTCCAGTTTGTTTAGAAGCAGTAAAGGTGTTAAAATTAAGCCACTTTTAAAATATATGATCAACTGTATTATACCCATTATATAATTCAAGTTCAAATTGTCATAGTTGTTGTTGCATTTGTGTATTGTATGTTTTAGGGCCTCGACCTCGATATGAATAAAACATTTGTCATTGTCATGTACAATTTGTCTTTCATTCAAATCCTTTCAAGTCTTGCCATTACTTTGTAAGCTGGAGTATTTGACTTGTTGCTTATTTCATTTAGTGTTGGAGAACGTGTCCATGAAAAGTAACAAGAGGTCAATGACCTTGAAGCTCTACTGATTGATTTTGATTTCAGGAAGTAGTCGCTACAGACTTGTTTTTCGAAAATCTATTTTTAACCGTGGCGGCCATCTTGAATTTCCGGCCGACCTGAAGGATCAATTAGACATTAAGAGCAACATTCCTGTGAAGTTTCATGAAAATCCGTCAAGTAGTTTCAGAGGAGTAGTCGCTACAAGTTTTCATTATATAACTCTATGTAAACAAAGATGGCCACTGGCAGCCATGTTTAACGTCGAATCAAAATAATTTTCCACAAGGATCAACATCATGTCATGCTGATCATTTTAGAAAAAGTCCCATATCAATATCACTTATAGTTTTCAAGAAGTAGTCGCTACAAACTTATTTTTTAAAAATCTATTCTTAGCTGTGACGGCCATCTTGAATTTCTGGCAGATCTGAAATTTTGCTAGGATCAAGCAACATTCCTGTAAAGTTTCATGACAATCCGTCAAGTAGTTTCAGAGGAGTAGTCGCTACAAGTTTTCATTATATAACTCTATGTAAACAATGATGGCCGCTGGCAGCCATGTTTAACGTTGAATCAAAACGATTTTTGACAAAGATCAACATCATGTCATGCTGATCATTTTGGAAAAAGTCCCATATCAATATCACTTATAGTTTTCAAGAAGTAGTCGCTACAAACTTGTATTTTAAAACTCTATTTTTAGCTTTGGCGGCCATCTTGGATTTTACATCAACATGACTTTTTGCTAGAATCAACTAGACTTTATGGGCAACATTTCTGTAAAGTTTCATGAATATCCATCCAGTAGTTTCAGAGGAGTTGTCGCTACAAATAAAAGTTTACGGACAGACAGACGGACATACAGACGGACGACGGACGCCGCACCACGGCATAAGCTCTGCTGATCTCTGATCAGTAGAGCTAAAAATCAGATAACTGGCTTTTGCAATTGGTTTTATGTCAAATTGTATGGCATTTTTCCTACGTAGTCAAACGATTATCGCCAAACCCTGGCGATATTCGAGGCTCACTTGAAATAAATTGTTATTGAGATATAGAGTATTTTACTCAAACGTTTTGCGTAGCATATTATTCAAGGAGGTCAATTTGAAGAAAACAAGTATCCAGATTTGACTTGTAGGATGGATATTATATTTTTTGCTTAATATTAAGATACGTTCACTTTAAAGTAACTAACCCTCCAAATAACGTCCAAATTGCACATAAAAATCGTTTATCAAAATTATAGACACGAGTTCAGATCATATAATAATGTATATGTGCCGATTAAAAGAATAGGTTTCATTCGTGGCGTTTATTAAAATATTTATTCAACGTTTATTAAAATACCAATGATTGAATATGCGTAAAATGAATTATGAGTTGGTAACTTAATTCGACGCTCCAGTTTTGGGTTTTGGTTTGGTGCTGGTTAAAGTCGTTTTTTATTGTGTCTGTAGGCATACAGGAAGTAAATCACTGTGGTATTCATGCCTGGTGTATCGAAAGGAGTTCCCAAATATACAATCCCTAAACTTTTTTTGTGATAAAAGGCATTTTTGAGTATTTAAGGCCTGTTTTTCTGGCTGAAATGACTTTATTGACTTGTTTGTGATAGCTTAAAACCATTTGCATGGTTGTAAGATGATTTATTTATTATTATTGAAGCTTGAAGTTTGAAAGCTAAGAACGACATTGAAGAAGTTGTTGCGGCATGAATGAAGTTTGTTCACGGTATCTAGATTTATTTCTTATATGCCACATGACCCTACTCTACTATTCTCAGCAGTTTTCTATGAGAGGCAGGTCTCATGACTAAGACATGTAAGTGTAGATCTTAGTTTGAACTTCATTTTGAAAAATGGCTAACTAGAAAGCTTGGACAATATTGCATTGGACACAATGGGATTTGATTTACTTGATTATATATACTGAAAAGAAAAAAGAAACGCATAATCAAAAAAATGCCTATAATACACCTAATTCTACGTAATATTCCAGATATATCTCAACGTGTTTTTGTACAAAAAGGGGCTACAACTATTTACAGAAAGGACAACTCTGTCATGTAGTAGACTTTGTAATCGACGTATACATTGTTGCACGAAATTCATAAATGTTGAAGTTTCGCTTGAAAAAGTCAAGCCATTTCAGTATTGCGTTTATGTTAAGAGACTGCAACATTAAAAGCTTACGTTTGCTCACCTGCTTGAGCCAAATGCGCATTCTGTCGTTAATGAAACTTTAAAGGGGTTACCATTGGTGTGTTCGGTGCTGTGTGTACCTTCTTTCTGAAAGGACAGGCCTAATGTCGCCCTGTACCATTCGATTAGCAGTAACATATTACAGTGGCGGATCCAGGATTTCAGCTTAGGGGGTGTGGGGGGGGGGGGCGTACGATTTTGGTCAATATTCGGGTCCGTTTCTAGCCTCATAAAACGGTTGCGGTAGTGCATTGATAGGGTAAAAAAGTCCGTTTTCAAATAAAAGGAATTAACAATGTGTTAATTAAATAACTCATTAGCCATTATGCGTCGAGCGAGCGAAGCGAGCGAGAAAAGATTTTATACTGAGAGTGTGCATCGAAATTTATTGATGGGGGGCGTAAGATTTTGGTCAATTTTCGGGTCCGTTCCTAGCCCCATAAAACGATTGCGGTAGTGCATTGATAGGGTAAAAAGGTCCGTTTTCAGATAAAAGGATTTAATAATTTGTTAATTAAACCACTCATTAGCCATTATGCGTCGAACGAGCGAGAAATATTTTTATACTGAGGGCGTGCATCGAAATTGTTTGATGGGGGGCGTAATATTTTGATCAATTTTCGGGTCCGTTTCGGTGCTGTTTGTACCTTCTTTCTGAAAGGACAGGCCTAATGTCGCCCTGTACCATTCGATTAGCAGTAACATATTACAGGGGCGGATCCAGGATTTCAGCTTAGGGGGGTGGGGGTGGGGGTGGGGTGGGACGTAAGATTTTGGTCAATATTCGGGTCCGTTTCTAGCCTCATAAAACGGTGCGGTAGTGCATTGATAGGGTAAAAAAGTCCTTTTTCAAATGTGTTAATTAAACCACTCATTAGCCATTATGCGTCGAGCGAGCGAGAAAATTGTTTATACTGACGGCGTGCTTCGAAATTGTTTGATATTTTATCTACAGTAACTTGGACATACATGTATGATCTTGGAATTTTTAGTGGGGGTGGTGGGGGCGGGGTGGGAGACGAGCGCCGGGTGCGCCCCCCCCCCCCACCCACCCCTGTATCCGCTAGATACAGACAGATATTAGACATACTGTATATAGCGGAAATACCCATTATGCGTTTCTTTTTCCTTTCAGTATATATACCTTGCTGTCAGTAGGTTAAGAAACGGTGTACATGTGTTTAAAATTTGGCTGTTGTTTGCGGGATATCTACTTTAAAGTAAGACCTTATTCTGTCATTTAGGGGAGGACAAAGAAACTTATCCAGAAGAAACATATAAGGAAAATAATGGCAGACCTTTTCAATCCTAAAAATTATATTGACTGTATAATAAATATTCGAAAATATACTATTATAATCACATCAATAGTGATAATGACAGGCCTTTTTAAATAATCCTAAAAATAAAAAATTACATTTATTGTATAATAAACATTTGAAAATATACTATTATAATCACATCAATATTGATAATGGCAGACCTTTTTAAATAACCTAAAAATAAAAAATACAAAAAGGCCGCTGGTATTTTAAACCAGGTTCAATGGTGCATTAAACCTCACTCTTACCCTATTGCCATTCAAATTGTTACTTTTTGTAGCTTAAAAAAAATCAGGGTTACGATATTAAAAGTTTACAAAGGTATTGCGAAGTTTGTGGTAACGGAAACCCTGATGGAGAGGCCGTTTTAGTTATACATTTAAGGCTGTAATATTTGACCTCAACTCGACTATTATGTCTAGAAAACTAATAAGTTGAGAAACATGTACCCCATAAGAAGTTGCTCGGCGAATATCCTTCTCTAAATGGGGAATACTAACAATGTCAAACTTGAGTTGATCAC
Organism: Cyrtodaria siliqua; assembly: GCA_037043455.1. NCBI lineage: Eukaryota > Metazoa > Mollusca > Bivalvia > Adapedonta > Hiatellidae > Cyrtodaria > Cyrtodaria siliqua. The sequence goes on from JAWPHD010003175.1 coordinate 152,087, forward strand.
GTTTATATGAATATAAAAACAAAAAGCTTAAAAAACAACAAAACATGTACGCAATGGCTTTTTTAAAATTAGATTTGGATTTGATCCAAGTAACCATAACAGTAGGTATAAAGGTTGAACAGGTAACAGAAAACAGTCAACCAAAAACACGCATTAAAACAAACAACAAATAATATAAAGCAAGGCATATGACATCACACACGGGTTGACAATAGAACAACGGCGTTGGAACGGCCGCTGGCAAAAATACCTCTGGGGTGGGGGTGGGGGTGGGAGGGGGGTGGGAGGGGGGATGAGGGGGTTAAACCAGGCTCCAGTGTGCTCAAAAACTCATTCTTATCCTACTCTGTAATCCCAATAAAACGGGACAGTGTAAAGAAAGTTCCGCCAGGTTATATTTTCTAACAAACAGTATCTAAAAAATATAAATTCTACCGAGATAAAAATATATATCCTACCGAGATTATTACGACATTAATTTTCTAAATAGTATGTCTTAGTACGTCTGGCCCGCTAAGCTCAGTTGATAGCGAAGTCAACTAGTGCGACGGTCTATTATTATTATCCGCGAGTTTAATTTTAGTGCGAGTTCAACCCCACGAATCGGTATATATGTTTTTGTACCGCTATTGAATTCCGTCAAACAATCGTGTGTTTTTTCAGTAAATATTCAATAATTTTTGGTGGGTTATGTTTGTCAACGCAATCATTTTGTGCTTTATAAGCTAAAAGTTACGAACATTGTCTCTTTTAATACCGAGCGTAGACTGCTCCATAGCGTTTCACTGAAACTGACATCCGCAGTGAAGCAGTCTATACCGAGCGATTCTGTAGGCTGAAATATGATTGGCTCTTCGTAAGGTCAATCTGACGTGCTTCCAATGCAGTATTGTCAGATCCTTAGTAGTGTAGATATATCGGTAGAGTATCGTCAGGGAATAAAGGGCCTGATTTTAATCAGATTGTGTAAGGAACTACCGTTTATAGACAAACTGATGGTATCGCAGTGGGTACACACTATCCACCTATTGTCGCAGATTTGTTTTTGTATTGTTATCAAATAGATTTCATACTGAGTCTTTCACGAGATACTTAAGCAGATACAACTGAAGCGTTTCTGAATGACATATTAAACATCGACAACAATTTCTTTTCTATTACGGTAAACGCAATTTATCCTAAAGCACTTCAACTAAAAACAAAGGTAGGATTTCTGATACTGTCGCTTCATTTCTCGACTTGCATCTCTCTATGGAAAATAGCAAAATCTACGACAAGAACGATAATTTAAATTTTGATAATTGTTAATCATCATCCACTCAAATGGGGATGTCTCCGAGCTACTTCTAATGTGGTCTATGTTTTTCAACTTATTCGTTTATATAGAACTTGTCGTAGGGTAGAGGACTTTAATATTCGTAATATTTCTATAACTAAAAAGCTACTCCAACAGGGCTACTATTACAATAAACTTCGAAAAACCTGTGAAAAGTTATCGTAACCGTGATCTACTTTTAAAAGTAATTTAATAACGCTTCTGCGACAAAGACTATCACAACCTGACTGACTTCTATGGTGACGTGATTTACAAGCTTCGTAAAATCATAATCACTCTCATACAATCTTTATTAAACTATCAAAATAGGTTATTACCCTATCATTTTGCAACGCACTGTATGTTTACAGTTCGTCACTAATGTTATCTCGTTGATTGTGCGATGACCGGACATATGGTGGACTCTATAATTACGTCTACTTAAATCTTTAAAGGACGATAGCGTTTGATGTTTGACTTAAATCTTGTCTTGTCGTAACCTTAATGGTTTGTCCTCGTGTTGATCTGGTTTCTGTCAAGTCAGTGTTGCCTTTTTTATATTAATATATACATGATCATCTATGTGATATACTTATATTGCTTACTAATTCTGTCATGTTTGTTAGAAAATATATCTTTACACTGTCCCGTTTTATTGGGATTACAGTAGGATAAGAATGAGTTTTTGAGCACACTGTAGCCTGGTTTAACCCCCTCCCACCCCCACCCCCACCCCAGAGGCTTCTTTTTGCCAGCGGCCGTTCCAAAGCCGTTGTTCTATTGTCAACCCGTGTGTGATGTCATATGCCTTGCTTTATATTAATTGTTGTTTGTTTTAATGCGTGGTTTTGGTTGACTGTTTTCTGTTACCTGTTCAACCTTTATACCTACTGTTATGGTTACTTGGATCAAATCCAAATCTAATTTTAAAAAAGCCATTGCGTACATGTTTTGTTGATTTCTAAGCTTTTTGTTTTTATATTCATATAAACGTGATTAACTCAAGTCTGACATTGTTAGTATTCCCCATTTAGACAAGGATATTCGCCGAGCAACTTCTTATGGGGTACATGTTTCTCAACTTATTAGTTTTCTAGACATAATAGTCGAGTTGAGGTCAAATATTACAGCCTTAACTGTATAACTAAAACGGCCTCTCCATCAGGGCTTCCGTTACCACAAACTTCGCAATACCTTTGTAAACATTTAATATCGTAACCCTGGTTTTTTTTAAGCTACAAAAAGTAACAATTTGAATGGCAATAGGGTAAGAGTGAGGTTTAATGCACCATTGAGCCTGGTTTAAAATACCAGCGGCCTTTTTGCCACTGACCGTTCCATGGCGGTACCCATTGTCTCAATCATTTTGTGTTTGTAGTTTTTCCTTTTTCCCTATCAATGGTGTTTGTTTTGATCGCGTGTTTGTTTAACTGTGTTCTGTTAATGCTACATTTCTCCTGTTCGACTTTTGTACTTGGGGTTTTACTTATATTGTCTATTAATGCTGCCGAAGTTGTTAGAAGAAACATCCTGGGTGAGTTTGTTTAATTAAAGTGTCCCGATTAATGTGGATGGTAATAGGGTGAGAATGTGGTTTTGTGCACCCTAGAATCTGGGTTCATATTGAATATAATGGTATTTAATGCTATTAAATAACCATGGATATGTGTTAGTATTATATAAACGTATACTTGAAAATAAAGCAATGTAGGTTCTTTGTTTGATGAATCTCACTTCAATTTTGTGGATGAGTTGTGCTACAGTGTTATATATGTCGCTTCCAACATCAATACATTCGTTGGAATGAATTGAATTGAATTGAATGTTGTTTAACGGCTCATCAACACAGTATAGGTTATTTAGAGCCGCCCCAGAGAGAGCGGAAGGATACATAGGAATCCGGGAACCTGCCCTACTCTTATTATCGAATAGATTCCTATGGTTCTTTAACGTGCTCGGAGGATAGCCGATACACGGGACCGCCCGGTTTACGTCCCCATCCGACGGACGAGGCTAAGGTAAAGTGTCTTGCCCAAGAACACACCGACGGAACTCAGTGGCACCACGGAGGATTGAACCCGGGGCCTCCGGTGTCAAATCCGCCGCGCTACCGACTGCGCCACGCCAGCCCCTCGTTGGAATGAAATCACACTTTAATTCTGGACGATAGGGTTTTAGCATAATTATTTGAAATGATGATAAATAGATACACTTCGGTATAGGTCTCACTACAGAATTACCTCCCTTGGGCAGGACGGTAGGAAGATTCCTACACCGTAAAAAACTAGGGCTGTGTTAATCGGTTTGCTCTGAACTTGGAAATGTGCAATCATTCTCTTATTTCTGTTTTCAGGTGACAAGATTGGAACATGTTCATGACTTCTGCCAAGTTTGGATGCCACTGGGTGATTTTCGAGGAAGATATGATAATTTGAAAATGGGTAGGAATACAGTTGAATTATCAGTGAAATGGAGCTAGTTTTGAGGGGTACTGAAAAAGACTGGAATTTAAAAAAATTTAATCTGGTGAACATTTGATTTTTTGTGGATATTCTGAGCTTCAGAGGAAGGTTTGCAGATTGAGGGGAGATTTAAAGACCAATGGACAGTTTAAAGTATGTTCGCAGTGGTCCGCACGTGACCATTTCTACATATATTATATAGTGTTGAATAATTCACTAGTGAGACGTTAAACAACCCTCATCTGGATCAGAGAAAAGCTTGACAGACAGCGCCTATTGTTACTAGATTGGATTTTTTAAAGTGAAATCTTGATTTTAGAGTGAAACAGTGTATTTCTTAGGCATAATATGGATTTTGATAAGTATTTGATGCTTTTGCAGTGTAAAATAGACTACTTTGCTTCTAGTCGGACCCCGTGCATGCTTTATAACCGTCATTTGGGACTTAATAGACGATTCTGTGGTCAGAAAGTGTCAGAATATGGGAGACAGTCGATTGTTTTGGCTGGGAGACATACTCAGATGAACATGTTAGCACACAGAGTGATGTATATGTGTGTGATGTGTGTTTCTAGTATTCCTAGGGGAATGGACGTGTCTCATCTTTGCCACAACAGTTTATGTTTACGATTTGACCATCTCAGCTTGGAGCCTCATAGCGTCAACATGGAAAGACAAAGATGCCTTCACATGATACCAAGACTGTGTTTAGGACATACAGAGTATCCTGATTGCATGCTTCATGTGAGTAGATTGTTTATATTATCCTATTGTAGTGTTTCATGTCAAATTGTTACCCCACCCACTTTTCATATAGCAAAATGTGTGGTCATTGTTTACTTGTCGAGAAGGTCAGTTGAGTATGTTTTATGTTGTCGTTGGTCATCGTATACTTTAAATTTGTTCACTTTGTTGATAAATCTGGCTGTTTTATAAGTTTGTAACATTTGTCGATGTTTGTCGTACGTATTTTTGTCCTGAATTTTCTTAAGTGACCGTAACACTTTTGTGTTTTGGGGAAATGACCCTCCAACAGCCTTAACTTTTTCTATTGCTGAATTTGCCCGTCCGTCATTTAACCGTGCTGCGGCACTTAATTTTCTGCCTTTAGCATTACGTCGAAAGGTTACGTCTTTCGGGTTTGAGGCATTTATACCGCGGTGTAACGCCTCTAGCTTATTTGTGTCAGCACCTTTACATGTCTTGGTCACAGCGTCTTTTCCCAGTCGAACATTTAAACAGTCGATAAGTTTATTTTTGTCGTCTCCCTGAATCTTTAAAGGTTTACATGATGTTGGCATAAAATGTTTTCTCCATGTTGAGATTGGTGGATTACCCCCACACGCCATGGAATATTTTCTACAAGTTTTCCCACATTTATCCTGGTAGCAGTCTATTATAGCCATCTTCAAATTTTCACATTTTTGTTGTAAACAGGGAATATTTGTGTCGCCTATACTCTGCTGTACATTTTGAAACTCAGTTAGTACACGGTGAGATACGTCCTTTGCAAAGCGTTTCTGAATGTATGCTCGGTCCCGTTTGGTATGTCCAGGAAACATCTTTTGCGAAAACTCAGTCCTCTTAATTTTATTTTTCATTGTTTTAGTCAGATGTACAACATCCGCCATTCTTGACATTGGTTTGCCCGTGATAGCAAGTTGAGCAGCACGAGCGCCTTTGAATGCTTTGCTGTCCCCGTCTGTTGTCATGTTGTCAATAGTGATCGGCGTGTCACTCTTCAATATCGATTCCATCGCTAATCTGGCCTCTCTATGTTCGTCACCTGTAAACGAAGTATGAAATTTGTATCGACTTGACGGTTATTGTTGCATTAGTCAATAATCTTTTTTATTATTTATTTCTTTTTTTCATTACTTATTTATTTTTCTTATTTACTTACTTACTTAATTACTTACTTACTTATTTACTTACTTACTTACTTACTTACTTACTTACTTACTTACTTACTTACTTACTTACTTACTTACTTACATTATCTTATCTTATCTTATCTTATCTTCTTATCTTATCTTATCTTATCTTATCTTATCTTAAATGTTTAACGACTTGACGGCGGTTATTGTTGATTAGTCAATAATGTTTTTTATTATTATTATTTCTTTCTTTTTGTCATTAGTTATTTATTTACTAACTAACTAACTAACTAACTAACTAACTAACTAACTAACTAACTAACTAACTAGCTTATCTATCTATCTTATCTATCTATCTATCTATCTATCTATCTATCTATCTATCCATCTATCTATCTATCTATCTATCTATCTATCTATCTATCTATCTATCTATCTATCTATCTATCTATCTATCTATCTATCTATCTATCTTATCTTTGTTGTGATTGTGATTGTGATTGTGATGTGGTGTGATGTGGTGTGATGTGGTGTGGTGTGGTGTGGTTGTTGTGTTGTTGTGTTGTGTTTTGTGATTGTGATGTGGTGTGTGTGTGTGTGGTTGTTGTGGTTGTTGTGTTGTTGTGTTGTGTTGTGTTGTGTTGTGTTGTGTTGTGTTGTGTTGTGTTGTGTTGCGTTGTTGTGGTGTGGTGTGGTGTGGTGTGGTGTGGTGTGGTGTGGTGTGGTGTGGTGTTGTGTTGTGTTGTGTTGTGTTGTGTTGTGTTGTGTTGTGTTGTTGTGTTGTGTTGTGTTGTTGTGTTGTGTTGTGTTATGTTGTTGTGTTGTGTTGTGTTATGTTGTTGTGTTGTGTTGTGTTGTGTTGTGTTGTGTTGTGTTGTGTTGTGTTGTGTTGTGTTGTTGTGTTGTGTTGTGTTGTGTTGTGTTGTGTTGTGTTGTGTTGTGTTGTGTTGTGTTGTGTTGTGTTGTGTTGTGTTAATTAAATAATGTTTAATTAATAGTTATGAAACTTACCTATTTGGTCGGTATCCTGAAGATTTTTGCTGCATCCAGACCTCGCATTACATGCGCTGTGGTCCGAGTGGGAACAAAGTTTACTGCCAATGTGCATGCCAATCACTTTCTTTAGATTTGTCTGCATCTCTATGATGGTAGTGCTGACTTGAGTGGCTGGCTGCATTGGAGTTGTCTCCCCTGCTGACTTCAGACTGTTGTTATATTGGGAGTCTACCCCACCCGGAATTGAGGCGTCTTTTTCAAACCCACACGCGACGTTGTTTTCTCGGACTTGCTGTCTTGCACGGTTGAAACTAGCATGTGCCACCTCCGAAACTTTGTCAGCAGCAATGTTGCTATGGCTTTGCATAGATGAGTAAGATGGTGGTGGAATTTTCAGGCATGTCATCAAGTACCGAAAGTCATTTGGGCCAGATTTTGTGTCCATTAACCCCACTGCCACTGACAGATTTATGTCGGCAACTTTTGGTCCTAGTCGATTGGTGTTCACCGTTTCATAAAGCTTATGTTCTTTGCCAACGAACCCACATTTAAGACATTTCAGTCTCTCGCACCACCCTAACCCCATCTGTTTATCAAACTTCAAGTCAAAGTTTAATTTCCCTTGACAGGTGCCATCCCAGGATCTGTGATCAGAGAATGTTTCAAAGAACATGTCAGCAGTCTTCCCAAGGTGAAAGATACGGTATGTACGCAGTTCATTCTTATCACTTTCAGCTTTAGCACTATCCATAAGTGCTTGCTCTATAGGCGTTTTGGCAGCCTTGCTTGGTCTCAAGGTCATTGTTGCTGGAATCTTCTTGTCTACAGCTCCACACAGTAGCACATTTGATTTTTTATCCTGAGTTAGGAGACTATCATACACGTCTTTAGTCAGTCTCTTAATGGTCACTGTCCGCTTGTCATCAGACCACCTGCCTGAAAGTGGTTTAAATCTATTTTGGTCGACTCCCTTCTTAAAGTGTGATATTTTATGTTTCATTATTGCAAGTACACTCCTTTTTATAAATAGTAAACTTGCTTCCTAGCTAGCTCTGTTCTGTAATAATCTCTTTTCAAGTTATGCCCCTTCAAAGACAAACTCCATTTACTCCCTGAATAACATAACAAATGATGACATCATGAAGATGACGTCATGAAAATAACGTTACGTTTTGGCGTAAAAATCTAACCATATTAGGTTAGGAAGGTTTAGGATTTCATCAATCCAGCTTAGCCATCCACTACAATTACAAGTAAGCTTATCTACCAACAATGAAGTTTCTTTGGAAGCAGAAATGATAAGTCAAAGATGATGTACTGTTCGAATAATAAAGCATTTATTCAAGAAACCAATAAATTGCCATATAAGGGCATGCATTTTGACACTTGAATTGGGTAATATTACATACACAGTAAATTTAATACAATGATAAGATAAAGCAATCATATAACACCAAAACTTAAAAGTTTCAAACAATTTCTTTAACAAGTATAGAAGATATTCAAGCTTAGCGGTTGATATGTCGTGGCAGTTCTGTGCATTTTCAAGTCGTCCGAAACTGACTTGAAGCAAATGTGACCGGCTTCATGTTTTATGCCATTTTGTTAAAAATAGTCCGCGGATAACACCAAGTAACGTCATTTTATGTTCGTCAATATTGTTACTTTGTTTGATAAAGTTTTGAGTCTTATGTCAAAAAAATAATTCAGTTAAAGGTCTCACTACAGAATTACCTCCCTTGGGCAGGACGGTAGGAAGATTCCTACACCGTAAAAAACTAGGGCTGTGTTAATCGGTTTGCTCTGAACTTGGAAATGTGCAATCATTCTCTTATTTCTGTTTTCAGGTGACAAGATTGGAACATGTTCATGACTTCTGCCAAGTTTGGATGCCACTGGGTGATTTTCGAGGAAGATATGATAATTTGAAAATGGGTAGGAATACAGTTGAATTATCAGTGAAATGGAGCTAGTTTTGAGGGGTACTGAAAAAGACTGGAATTTAAAAATTTTTAATCTGGTGAACATTTGATTTTTTGTGGATATTCTGAGCTTCAGAGGAAGGTTTGCAGATTGAGGGGAGATTTAAAGACCAATGGACAGTTTAAAGTATGTTCGCAGTGGTCCGCACGTGACCATTTCTACATATATTATATAGTGTTGAATAATTCACTAGTGAGACGTATAGGGTCCTACTGGACATTAGTATTGCATTTTTAAATGTAATGATTCGTGGTTAAATACAAAATTAGAACTTGAAAAGGGAATATTAATGACATCAGGTGTTTCGGACATACACATAATGTAGCATATTGTGAAGTATGAACTGTAAATGATTACAGCATCAGCATACAGAAAAGTATGAACTGTAAATGCTTAAACACAATACATTATTTGTGATTAAAGTGTGTGTACTTTACTAACGTTGCTAAGATTATGAAATTTCAATGTTGGTTATTATTGTTCGAAATTAATTACTAATGAATAATGTATACAACATATATTGCCTATTGTTTTCCTTTATCCAATTGTATATCCTACTTAGCATATTATTACTAATTTATATAATAATATGATAATAATTTGCACATACAGTTATCTATAACTGAGACTGCATATGTAACACTCTATGTCACCAGGGCATTAATAATTAACAAGTCCAGACTTTTAAACACACGTTTTAATAATCTTTAAAACTACCCCATTTCTGATCGTATGGTATTTATATTAATTCTAACAGATGTTACTCATCAAATCTCTACATTCTCAGACAATATCTAACAACCTCTGACTCTCACAGACTCTCTCCTGCTCCTTTTAAACACACCAGTATATACCTGCACGCACGTGCACGCCTCCCATTGGTTGTTTACACAGTTATTCAATATACCTGAGTAAGCTAATATAATATCTGCTATTTGAGAGGCAAATCCCAAATTGTAGAATAATGGTCATTTACTATTAACTGTGATATACTTCTACTACTTGTTATTAAAATATTATTATTACTTATTAAAGGGTAAGGTAGTGTTACACATATCAAATTTTTAAAGTCTGCTCTAGCATATGATTAAAAAATATAAAATAAGAATATGGCTTATTAATTGTAGGAATAACAGAGAAAAAGTATATTGTGGCGATAAATATGCAGACTATATAACATGGTTAGTTAATTACTAATTGATGCATTTGTGGAAGACCGCTTTGACTAATTGGCAATGTGGTGTTGCAGCATATCTGTGAAATTTATTTTCACACCTTCATTAAGACTGTTGGAGAGGCAGTTATAAACACAGTAGGTGGTGATGTGTGTATCCATGGGCTATTTGAAGCTAATTACATAAACATCTTGTCTCAGTCCTATATAAAACAGTTATACCATATATCAGATCAGACATCTATACACGTTTCATGGGTTCAGTACACACACTATCTGACTGAGAATGGTATCACACTAACAGTCTTTGCACTACGGAATACATGTAACATTAAAGTAACACAAGCGACAAATTTCGCTATAAAACCGTTCTTCCAAACTCTACCCATGTGTTGAGGTCACAAAATGATGCATATATGCTAATTAAAACCGTATATATATCCACGAGTTCATAAAATACCCGCACATGAATATTTGTGAAATGAATTTAGAGTTGGTAACTTTTTATTTGAAGCTTCAAACTATAACAAAAAGCCGATGTTTTTGGCTGGCAGGTTTTCATGTTTATATTGATTTTCTAGACGATGTTTTTGGCTGGCCGTTCATGTTTATATTGATTTTCTAGAGTAAGGTTTTTGCAATTATATATACCTTATCGTTCGTCGAATTTGAAGCGGTGTGCATATATTGTAAAATTAGCGTGCTGTTGGCGGGTGAGTGACTTTAAGGCAATGTGATTTAGAATATGACAGAAATGGGATGGTATGATTCAAATGGGATCCCTAAATATATTGCTATGCCCTTGGAATCTACTGAATAGTTTAATATCTATATATCGTGTTTTACATGTTTTAAATGGAACAAATATGAATATGTGCAAGTATCATATACATGTATAATTGGAAAATAGCAGTATAGGGTCTGTACTTAGATGAATCTGACTTTGCGCGTAAGATGGGCTACAGTATTATATACACTGAAAGGAAAAACAACCGCGACACGGGAATTTCCGCTATATATGGTATATATTGCACACTTAATTCCATATATATTCCAATGAAATCCCAAGATGTTTTGTAAAAACAACGTTGCAGTTAGTAAGAGAAAGGACATGTAGTAGACGTTTTAATTACAGTGCACGTTGTAACAAGAAATTCATAAATGCTGAACTTCCTGTTTGAAAAATTGAGTCAGTTCAGTACTGTATTTAACGTAAAGAGTTGGCAAAAGTTTGCATCCTAAGTTTGCTCACATGCTTGAGCCAGACGCGTACTCTTTCAATAATGAAACTTTGCAGGAATACTATTTGCTGTGTTACGTGTTGTTTTAGTTTTTTCCGAAAGGAAAGATCTTACGTAGCTATGTACTATTCGATTAACAGCAGCATAGTGTACATACAATTCCCGTGTCGCGCTTCTTTTTTCCTTTCAGTATACTGTGAATTCGTTTTATTTCTTTGGGATTAAATTTCGCGATTCTTTCCAAAAATACAGTTTCGAGGGGACGTAATTTCGCGCATTTCTGATTTTGGAAAAAAATATGTTTTAAAAAAATGCACTGTATGTTGAAACGCATTATCGATAATTTGACCCAGATTTGTAAGTGCAAACACGTCCCCAGGCTACATATTGGCAGAGCTGCCTGGCGATTACGTCAGACCTGTCGCATGTCAAATAAACAATTAACCCAGGTCACCTAACACTGAACACACTTACTCGGCGGGTGATATTGTGTGATCTCCAGTTGTTTTAAATGTGTAACCTGTCTGACTCATTGTTTGTTTGGGAAGAAAATGGCGGACACCTGCGGCGATGTGTGTCAAATCTCTGTGATTTTATTGGCAACATCTATAATTAGCTCAAGCATATTTATGAATGGTGACACGTCAAATAAGGGGTGTTAAAAAAGTAATTGAAACACGTTAAGTTGTTTTGATTATATGATAATAGTACTCATTGATATGTAAACACAGTAGTCGTACTGTATTGTGTTTTAAATGCTGCTATGTTAGCATGTGTTTTCTTTGTTACTAGTAGTTCTTTTTTGTTGATTAAATATACAAAATCTTTACGTGTTCAATTTATTGAAAGTACCTACAAGTATTCACTTTGCAAAGTAAACTGCCGACCGCTAAAGGTCAGTACTCTGTAGATGATGACAACGATAGCAAACTTAAATATCATTCGTGAATTATTAGTCACAGGTGTGTCACATCGGCATCCATACTTGTATTGAAAAGATTAAAACAATTACAATTTTTTTTATTTTTATTATCATATGAATAATTATATAATTATTCAATACATACATACATAATTATAAACGTTTTATCTGCAACAAACAACCTTGTTCAATAAGTATTAAACTCATTGATAAAACTGCAATACATAACTGATCGGGAACAATTTGTTAAGCAGTTTTCGTACACATACTACTAAATTCAAACTCATTGACTTTTATAATCGTGGGGATTTAGTTTCGCGGCTTGGGTCAACCATGAAATACGCAAAATTAAATCACCCACGAAATATAATGATTTCACAGAATAGACAATTGGAGTATACTTGAAATTTAAGCGCACGTTCCAGGGTTTCCTACCTCAACCAAAATTCCATTAAATATCTTATAAACTTTGAGTTTAAGTGAATTTAAGCAGACAGCAGTGTTTCCTATATCACATTTATCCGCAATAAAATTTCACTAAATTTCATGTCAAAGTGGAGTTTAAGTGAAATTTAAGAAGACATCAGTGTTTCTACACTACATTTATCCGCAATAACATGTCACTAAATTTCCTGTAAAAGTGGAGTTTAAGCGAAATTTTAGCGGACAACAGAGTTTCCTACATCACATTTAAACTCAACAAAATTCTATTAAAGTTCATATTAAAGTGAAGTTTAAATCAAACTTAAACTATAACAAGATTCAGGTATTTTGTGAAAAATTAAATGCCATTTAAAAGTGAATTAAATCTGAAATATAAGGGAGAATTAAAGTTGCTGATACTAGTACATCATTATACTAGGTATTTAAGTGTAGTTTAATTGAGATTTAAGTTGTGATTAATTCCCTTATTTCATGCAGTGCAGTTATTCGTAAACATGTTATGGTGCGAGAAATATATTTCAGAATAGTACATTTTAAATGAATTTACTTAAAACATGACTAACAGTATATCAAACTAAACTAATAATTAATCTGATCAGATCGTGATTGCCCCACTTTCAGTATTTATTGACATTCACACTAGCGTTTGTTTAGTGCTGTGTGGTGGCCGCAAAAAGTCCTACCGACTACAAATTAGTAGTGTTATTACTTACTGGTCCAATGGGATCATCAAGCCCGATCCTTGTGGCTTTATAGTAGAATATCGCTCAAGCCGGTGCTAGGAGGCGTGGGAGGTGTTGCATTTGAAATTACCTCTCATGAACGGACTCAATAAAACCGAGTCTGCTACTTTTATCTGTTGCTTGTGGTTGTTGCTTCCAAAGGATCCCCTTCCAAGGGATCCCCTTATCAGTATTGATTACTGTAATAATTAGTCTGTAATTAAATTTGGGACTGCAGTATATACTGTTCATCCTTAAATGGTAAAGCTATGAGTAGATGCGTAATACATGGACACATACGCGTATGTAGCTGCTTACATTTATGAAATCAAAATCGCTCATGGCATTATATACTTTATAAGAAGGGTTCGTCGGACAATACATTTCTTCAAACATTTAATGGTTTGAGGTTTTCTTTTAGTAATATATATTAATTTGGAATGTTTAAGTATTTTATTAGAAAATTACACACATGTGTTTTACTTTCTAAATATTAAATTACCTTAAAACTGCTGCCAAACCATACTTCAAATGCTTCCGTCTTTTACCTTCTCGGCCCAAAAAACAAACAGAAGAAAAAGTGGTCTACTGATACCAGTCAAAATATTTGTTTTATTGGCAGTCAGCTAATAGGAAAACATTACTTAGTTTCGGTAAATAGATACATGCCTGGAGATAACATGCTGCTCTATTGGCTCAACATTTCGGCTAAACTCCCTATCCCGCCATCAAAAGCAAATATTACAGCATATGTAAAGCGTTTCGAATCCTACTGACGACTTTAACCAGTCGACCAAACCCCAAAACTGGAGAGTCTAATTAACAGATATAATTCGTTTTACGCATATTCGAGTAATGGTATTTTAAGAACCCATGAATAATCCTAAGCTTTTAATCGGCACATATACATTAGTATATGATGAACACATGGACAGAGTTTTGATAAACGGGTTTGTAATGTAATTTTGATATTATTTGGCGAGTTAGTTTTGTAACCTACATAACAGTAACTGCATGTATTTAATTGTAAAGAACATAGGCGGAAAATACCCTGCATAAAAGTAACTGCATGTTTTAATCGTAAATAACTTAGGCGGAAAATACCCTACGTAACAGTAACTGCAAGTTTTAATTGTAAAGATCATAGGAGGAAAATACCCTACATAACAGTAACTGCATGTTTTAGTTGTAAAACACATATGCGGAAAATACCCTACATAACAGTAACTGCATTTTTAATTGTAACGAACATAGGCTGAATATATCCTGCATAACACTAACTGCATGTTTTTTTTAATTGTAAAGCACACAGGCGGAACATACCCTACATAACAGTAACTGCATGCTTTAGTTGTAAAAAACATAGGCGAAAAATACCCTACATAAAAGTAACTGCATGTTTGAATTGTAAAACACATAGGCGAAAAATACCCTACATAACAGTAACTGCATGTTTTAGTTGTAACGAACATATGCGGAAAATACCCTACATAACAGTAACTGCATGTTTTAATGGAAAGAACATAGGCGGAAAATACCCTACATAACAGTAAGTGCATGTTTTAGTTGTAAAATTCATAAGCGGAAATTATTCTACATAACAGTAACTGCATGTTTTTAATTGTAAAGAACATAGGCGGAAAATATCCTACATAACAGTAACTGCACATAGGCGGAAAATACCCTACATATCAGTAACTGCATCTTTTAATTGTAAAGAACATAGGCGGCAAATACCTTACTTAACAGTAACGGCATGTTTTAGTTGTAAAAAACATAGGTGGAAAATAGCCTACATAACAGTAACTGCATGTTTTAATGGAAAGAACATAGGCGGAAAATACCCTACATAAAAGTAACTGCATGTTTTAATTTTAAAGAACATAGGCGGAAAATACCCTACATAACTGTAACTGCATGTTTTAATGGAAAGAACATAGGCGGAAAATGCCCTACATAACAGTAACTGAATGTTTTAATGGAAAGAACATAGGCGGAAAATACCCTACATAACAGTAACTGTATGTTTTAATGGAAAGAACATAGGCGGAAAATGCCCTACATAAGAGTAATTGCAAATTTTAGTTGTAAAAAACATAGGCGGAAAATGCCCTACATAACAGTAACTGCATGTTTTAGTTGTAAAAAACATAGGTGGAAAATACCCTACATAACAGTAACTGCATGTTTTAGTTAAAAAAAACATAGGTGGAAAATACCCTACATAACAGTAACTGCATGTTTTAATCGAAAGAACATAGGCGGAAAATACCCTACATAGGAGTAATTGCAAATTTTAGTTGTAAAAAAACATAGGCGGAAAATACCTTACATAACAGTAACTGCATGTTTTAGTTGTAAAAAACATAGGTGGAAAATACCCTACATAACAGTAATTGCATGTTTTAGTTGTAAAAAACATAGGTGGAAAATACCTTACATAACAGTAACTGCATGTTTTAGTTGTAAAGAACATAGGTGGAAAATACCCTACATAACAGTAACTGCATGTTTTAATTGTAAATAACATACGCGGAAAATACCCTACATAACAGTAACTGCATGTTTTAATTGTAAATAACATATGCGGAAAATACCCTACATAACAGTTACTGCATGATTTAATTGTAACGAACATAGGCGGAAAATACCCTACATAACAGTAACTGCATGATTTAATTGTAACGAACATAGGCGGAAAATACCCTACATAACAGTAACTGCATGTTTTAATTGTAAAAAACATAGGCGAAAAATATCCTACATAACAGTAACTCATGTTTTAATTGTAAATAACATATGCGGAAAATAGCCTACATAACAGTAACTGCATGTTTTAATTTTAAAGAACATAGGCAGAGAATATCCTACATAATAGTAACTGCATGTGTTTAATTGTAAAGAACATAGGCGGAAATATTCTACAAAACAGTAACTGAATGTTTTTAATTGTAAAAAACATAAGCGGAAAATACTCTACATAACATTAACTGAATGCTTTTAATTGTGAAGATAATAGGCGGACAATACCCTACATACATGTAACAGTAACTGCATGTTTTTAATTGTAAAGAACATAGGCGGAAAATATCCTACATAACAGTAACTCCATGTTTTAATTGTAAAGAACATAGGCGGAAAATACCCTACATTACAGTAACTGCATGTTTTAGTTGTAAAGAACATAGGTGAAAAATACCCTACATAACAGTAACTGCATGTTTTAATTGTAAATAACATATGCGGAAAACACCCTACATAACAGTAACTCCATGTTTTAATTGTAAAGAACATAGGCGGAAAATACCCTACATAACAGTAACTCCATGTTTTGATTGTGAAGAACTATCAACTATGTTTTTATAAAAAAATATGATTAAGTGGGAAGTGTTTTAGAAGGCTTGATGGAATGGTAATTAAAGGTTGCGGTACCCTAAATATTGCATGGACTTGGCCACGCCCATTTGCAGTAGTGACCTCAGCCAGAAGTGAAAGGTCACACAAATGAAAACATGCCAAATAAATGTTTCAAAATACATTTTCAGAGTTGTTAATTAATTAATAAATAACATTTATTCAAATGAGAGCATTTATTTTAACCAAATGTATTTTTTAAACATGAAATTATGAGATTAACCCCCAGTCAAAAACAGGTAAATATTTACTGCGGTTTTGCATGTAAACAAATATGGTGGCCCCCATGGAAAGTTCTGTAGCAGAAACATGCTGAATTTTTACTTTCAGCACATTGGACTTGGACTTACCTTGAAAATAAGACACATCTTTTTGAATTTTTATGTTTATTTTTATTTTTATCTTCGAAAAAGCTTGCATTGTGGCCTATGGGAAATCAATTAGTGTACCGCAACCTAAAGTAGTTGAAATGTCTGGTGGAAAGTTTCTCATAAACCAAGATAAATGCTTTAAATCATGTATACATGTTTAAACGAAAAGGAAATCAGGTCTCCCCGTAAAAGAGAATTTCTCTTATTATTACAAGAACCGTTGAGCCGGATAATAAATAAGCACCTTATGAATAATTCTGGTAAACCGTCGTAATGCTGAGTTCATATAATGAGCTCCACCTTAAAACCAATATTTACGATGATAATGGTTTTCTCCTGTCATTATGTTTGCTGATTTCTGGGACAGCTATGCTCATTTAAACGTCTCGTAAATGTACCACATTTATTACGCAATCAAATAAACGATAATTATTAATAAAGTCTAAACTATTTTACAAAATCTGTTTAAAGGGATACACGTCAGTCTTGAGATCTTTGTTACATAAGTTCATGCATGAAATCAAACAAAACAACTGTGACAATTGCTTCCATTCTTCGCGCTGCTTATTCAATCAATCAATCAATCAATCAATCAATCAATCAATCAATCAATCAATCAATCAATCAATCAATCAATCAATCAATCAATCAATCAATCAATCAATCAATCAATCAATCAATCAATCAATCAATCAATCAATCAATCAATCAATCAATCAATCAATCAATCAATCAGTTAATCAGTCAATCAATCAATCAATCAATCAATCAATCAGTCAATCAGTCAATCAATCAATCGATCAATTATCGACCGATTGCTGGGATACATGCAATGTATAACCATGAGAAATGAAAGAGAGAAATGAACGAGAGGGACAAGATAATCTGCCTCTCTATTACAACATTAATTTCAGAGGGGTGATTTATGTGTAGTTCCAAAGTAATTTAATCCTACGACTAAATATAAAAAGGCAGATGCATAGCATCACTAAGTATATGACTGAAATATATGTGCAGATTCGTATGCCGAGTTAAAAAGAGAGAGGTATCTTTTTGACATACTGGCAATAGTCTCGCTTGCCAGAGTTTCTCAACAGTACCCTTTACAAATCCTCTGGTACAATTTGTCAATTATCTGGGAACTATGCTAGATATAATGACCAATTATATGCACCCGTTTCAAGTTGAAGCATAATTCTTAACGAATCAATAAACGATCGATAATTAATGTCAAGTGCGATTATTTCAGTCAATTTAATTCTAGCTAATTAAAACTAAACAGAACATGCTTGTCATTAAACATTTTATAGTAGAAAAGTTTTAAAAATCAATTAAAACGGAATTAATTAACCATGACTAACAGTCTGCATTACAATATCTACGGCGCATGTCTGCACGTATTTACCGTTGGTTTTAATCAGATATGGCACGACTGGTGACAGTTATAAGTCAATGATTGATAATACTTGTATTATTTATTTTATCTTGATATTTCTTTTTGCTTACGTCTCGTGAATAAATAATTTAATTAAGAAGCGCATAGTGTATTCTGAAGGATATGATGTAGTGATAACATGCACCTATACCGTGTTTGTTGCCTATTGATGATGCCTTGTTGGTTATAGATTAGATCATGGCGGGGATTTCTTTATTTACACTGTCCTGTTTTAATGGGATGACAGTAGGGTAAGTATGAGGTTTGGTGCTTCCTAGAACCGGTTTAAACCCCCATTGGCCTACTTTGCCACTGAACGTTCCAATGCGGTAGCCCTATTGTCAGCCCTTTTCTGTTTGTGATGTCGTTTGCTTTTATTATTACTTTTGCCTTCTTGTTTGTCTGTTTGCATGTTTGTTTCTTTGTTTTGTGGTTAACTGTCCTCCTTGAATGCTACTTTCTCTGTCCGATATATTTCTTTGTGTTTTCGGGCTGTTAAACTCATCTTACATATTGTTGTATTATGTACAATGTTACACTGTCTATTTACCAATATATATTGTCTTGAACTAATGAAATACATGTGTCTTGCAATTAAACGTTTTGCTAGAAACAGTACAAATACCTTTCTTGACCTTTTTAAACTCCATTGGCCAGTTTGCCACCGACCGTTCCAAGGCGGTAACCAGGCGGTCAGCCCTATTATGTTTGTGTTATGACATATTTTACATCGAAATTTATTTGTAATTGTTGATTGTTTTGAATGCATATTTTCGTGGACTCCATTCTGGGAATACTAATTTCCTTTTCAACATTTGTATCTATTTGTATTCATAAATTTCCACTCAGAGATGTTGAGGGTTTATCTTATTTTCAGTAGGTGATACAATTTATGTTTCTCTGTTTTTATCCTTAGGTTCTATAGTAAAAAAAAATCTATGTCAGTGTGAAATACGATACATTTCAAGATTTTGACTTTGAAAGATACATAATATATTTGATCATTTTGCTTGGATGTGCATGACACAGGGTTTAAAAGAATCACACCGTAGATATATTAATTGTACATCAAGGATAAAGACCGAGTATATCACCTCTCAGAATGTATAGGTATATCTAAATTCTGGTCACTGATTGGTCAATTTTTCGATGATGCTCTATCAAAATGATAAATATAGTATTAGTCTATACTATAAGTCACGTTTAGGAGCATCTCTAGTCAAGTGGTTATGCATTCAATGTCACCAACATAGTGAAATTGTCACAACTTAAAAATAAATTCTCATTCGAAGGAATGGACAAATGTGAACATCTGTTTAAGTATTCTGATAATTAATCTCATCTAGGACCAAATTTGGATTAATTCTCGAAATACTTAAACAGGGCCTCGTTTAGTTCGCCGCCAGTTTCAATTGAACGAGTATTAACATTAAACATTAGTATATGGTTCTGGAAGCCGTTTAAGACAGTTTAAGCACGTGACACAACAATAACCAGCTCTGATTGGACCATTTCATTATACAATAACTTCCGTTAAATACTAGAATACACACTTTCTGAAAATAGTTTAATGTTCACTGCCAACTGAAATCAGCCCTGATGTTTACACTTGACCAGTCATTCGGGTGAAACTTTAAACCGAGGTCTGTTTGCTAAAATGCCCAGTGTAAAATCAGCGAGGACAACTATTAGTACCTTTATTTGCAACATGCACGCCTCTGCTCTTTACAGCTAAAACGCATGCAGTTACGATTACATTGCTTTTTTTCACGATTGCAGTAGTGGACTATCTTTGCAGTATAACGTATTCAAGCACACGTATTTGAATCATTTAATACCAAGTATACGTTTGCCGCTAATGCTATTCGCTTTCTCTTACCATTATTCTCTATCTGTGCTAGTATAGATGGTAAAATAAAACATAATTCTTAAGCTACTTGATGAAGAAATAAGGCAATCCATATTAATAAATGATTTGCACAATAATTTATATGATCCTATATGATCCTATTAAAAAGACTCGGCACAATTTCAAATTATACCAAATCTCTACGAAAATGTTTTGTTTTGTTGTACTTGTTCATGGTACCTCTATAGGTCACTCTCAAAATGTATGCATGCATATCAGAACGAGGATGTATTGGCAAACACACTCAGCAGTAATGGCTACTACAGTAGAAACAGGCAGTAGATTAGGTAGGAGTAATCAACTTGTTGTGTCCCAGGATGTAATGGGGATGGCAGATATCACCAATATTTACATTTTCATCCAATTCCAAAAGACAAAGATTAAAAGAAGAAATGGATAGAGAAAATTAGAAGAGATACAGGGCTAAACTTTCAGGTAACCATATATACACATTAAATTAAACTCTATTGAACATGCAGGGATAGATAAAAACATACTTAGTACACAATATTTGTAATAAATATCTATTGAAAACTTTAAATACCAAAGTTCACTGAATAATAAACTTGCTTATATAGTAAAACAGGCACAAACCATTACATACATTTCAATATTTATTTAGGGCACATAATTGCTGACAAATGTGTGTTCATGCATTTACCGTAGTACTCCAAAACAATTTCAAACATTTAGTAAACTATTTTACTATTGACTATTCCAGATTACAAACTCCACTGTTGTCTGTTCAAGACATTTTAAAAAGCAAGATTACAGATCAAGGGGTCCTGTGAAAAAAATCTAAAAAAAGATCCAACCGTGTTCTTGTGGACTGGTGCAAAAGGTGATGAAAGAAGGAAAAACAGAAATATGCTGGCGAATGAAGCTAATGACAATATAAGGTTAGAGAAGTGTTATTTGCTAATAGATTTAATTTTTACCATAAACATCATTTTAAAAATGCCCTGAAATTGTTGATGTTATATATGATACTTTCTACTAGTAACCCCCTTAGCCATTATTCAGTTTCACATCCTTTGAACAAGATTTAAGTGTTCTTTTTATTGTTTCAGTTGCCACTGTTAGTAGAAAAAACTGTTACATAGGCAAACTTTTTGTATGTTGTTTTAGGTTCTATCCCAATATGGCTATCACGTGATGTAATACAACATCATATGCCAGAGTGTTTTTTTAAAAACGTCTATCCGCGAACAAGGGTAATAATATATTGTTCAGAGCTTAAAAAGCAAGATTACAGATCAAGGGATCCTGTGAAAAAAATCTAAAAAAAGATCCAACTGTGTTCTTGTGGACTGGTGCAAAAGGTGATGAAAGAAGGAAAAACAGAAATATGCTGGCGAATGAAGCTAATGACAATATAAGGTTAGAGAAGTGTTATTTGCTAATAGATTTAATTTTTACCATAACCATCATTTTAAAAATGCCCGAAATTGTTGATGTTATATATGATACTTTCTACTAGTAATCCCCATTAGCCATTATTCAGTTTCACATCCTATACTTTTCAGTTTGAATTACGACTCTGGTGATGAGGAAGAAATGGACGTTGAAGTTGGCGATGGACAGAGTTGTAGTGATACAGAAGAAGAAGACCTCGAAAAAAAAGATAGCAGATCTGGAGGATCAATTGAGGAACAAAACAGAACAATGCGCCTCGCTGAAAAAAAAGGATAGATTTAGAAAGATTTGGTTAAAATAGATTTTCCAATGATGATGCTATGATCATTTTTACACTGGATTTCCCAAATATTACGCTTTTTTAAATTGTTTTCAATGTATTCAGCCTTCTGAAAGTAATATGCAAAGTGCATATTATCAGCCATCAAACACAACGAGTCTTGCTGGCAGAAAGCGAAATATGCTTCTTATAGATGAAATGTTTATGATCTTTAGTAGATTGCGTGCTGGCTTGTTTGAACACGATTTAAGTGTTCTTTTTATTGTTTCAGTTGCCACTGTTAATAGAAAAAACTGTTACATAGGCAAACTTTTTGTATGTTGTTTTAGGTTCTATCCCAATATGGCTATCACATGATGTAATACAACATCATATGCCAGAGTGTTTTTTTAAAAACGTCTATCCGCGAACAAGGGTAATAATATATTGTTCAGAGCTTAAAACACAGCAACCATCATCTCTTGTATTTAATTCACAGTCATACTCAAGCTACAAAAGTGCATTTAAGTGTTTATTGGGCATTGCTCCTCATTTATATCTCCATTATACACAGTCTCTATGTCTGATGTGGAAATCACTAGATTCTAGAGGAAGGCGACGATATGATGGCAGACAAAGGTTTCACACTGCGCAAAGAGTTAGAAGAAAAAGGAATCACTTTAAATATTTCTAATTTTCTCAGTTGTAAAAAGCAGTTCACCACTGAACAAATAGCGAAATTAAGAATACACATAGAAAGAATGAACAGAAGAATCAAGGAAAATCATTTATTTGATAATCCAATACCAATTTGTCTTTCTGGTACTGTCAATCAACTGTGGACGGTTGCTTGTTTATTAGCAAACTTTAAAGGACCTCTTGTAAATGCCTGGTCTTCACAATGAGTATCTACAGGTAGGAGTAGAAGTAAAACATCTTGTTCTTCACCTCTTGCCACAGTTCTTGATTTAAATATATTGTTTCAACGTGATTTTTGCACCAAACAAAAAAGTCACACCATTCAAGTCCATTAACAGCCAACTGTGCCAAGACCTGGTAATAATATGAATGAGTCCGGTTAAGTTTTAATTCATCTCCATGTTTAACCAAGTACTTAGCTTCAAGCACTGAACCAACCTGGGGGCATTTCATTTCTAGAATCCCAAACGGTGTTACCTTTGCTGGATTGTATACCTTCCTGTCGGGACTTGCAACAATCCATGGGACCCAATGGCTTATTACAATCCCGCAATGGTACAGGTTGATCTTGTTTTCCTTGCAGTCTGAATAAGCAGCTGCAGTCAATGGTTCAGATGCAATACCAGCCCGAATTGCAGCTGTTGTGAAATTTCGCGTTGACTTCAATCTATCCACAAGTGTGTTTTTTTTTCTTCTCTTGAAAATGTCACCTATTTTTGATGATGTTAAACATTTGTTTTAAATCTAAACCATAGAGGAGATTTACTCTGTAGTCGTGTGAGCTTTCCAAACTTGGCTACTTCACCTCATGAAAGTGTTATAGTTTGAAAGTCAGTTGTTTGTTTTGAATCCAGCTCAATGTCCACTTCATTTAACATTAGATTTGCAGCAGGTAGTTGAGAAAACGGAGTTCCATCGTATAGGTTTATGATACAGTCACTTTCTACCTTTAAATGATAACTTAAAACTGACCCTTTGGGGACTTTTCCGAACACTTTATCAACTGTGTCCAATATATTCTGGCGGATAGCTGGCAGAATTAGCATTCTTTTGTCCACAGATTTCAATTTTTCGATATGTTCTTTCCAGTTGACTCCAATATCTCTTACTGGGTTGTACAAGGTGGATTTATTACTTTCGCCCAATGACCATGGCCTTGAATATCCACCTATCTCAAGATCTTGGAGGCTTTGCCATGAATATTTCCACTCTAGGTGTATGCCACATTTGGGGTTGGGATGTTTTGGCAATATCATCAGGCAGTGACTTCAGGCCCTATTTCATATAGTTGGCCAATTGATATAGGGCCCCAACAATATGGCCACATGCTCCTGACAATCCAATTAGGCATGAGCAATTTGCCAATGATATGGACGGCTCATTTGCTTCTCTTGCAAGGAAGTTTATCTGAAAATGAAAGATTTTTTATAATAATAAATGTCAATAGTTTCATATTCTAAATGAAATTTGCTATGATATTCGCAATACAATAACTGTTAATGTTATTATCGTCATTTAACTTGTGTATTAGCGTTTGGCTTTAAATTTGTTTTACAAAAACTAGTTTGTTTGTTTGTTTGAAAAACAATAAATATATATGCTTACTGATAATTGATGTGGCTTTTCGTTTTTCCTTTGGGATCTGAAACATTTCCCTGATACTCTGGAACCAAGTTCAACTGCTATCACTGTAAAAAACATTGATAGTTATTATTTGAAGTGAATGTAATAGGTATTTCAAACTGTTTTGTGTTTATTACATGAAACATGGTATGATTGTACCAACCAGCAGATATTCCCAAGGGAGTAATAGGGTATCTAATTTGATAAAATCAGGAATAGGCCAAGAATTGAACTATTTGTTATTCGTTATCAACAGAACATTAAATAGCATTTCTTATAAATTTGATGCGTAATAAATGCTTTATATAATAGCACTGGACTTGCAGACCTAATAAAACAAGTGCTTGCAGAATGAAGATTAATTGGTTGTAACTGAATAGTGATTCTCACCACTAAATTGTACTAGAAACCTAGATTAATGTGATCAGTATAATTAATGTTTGTTTACCTTTGAGATCTTGAATATATCCTTCACTATAATATTTATATCCCTTTCTGATGGATTTATCACCGGATGACATTTTGGTATCTTTGATATAAATTTCAACAAATGCAAAAGAAATATTTGGAATTAGAGAAATATCTCTGTCACTGTATGAAGTAGCCATTATCTCTAAGCACGCTGGCTTCTGCAACAGAGATGTTTGCCAACTCAGCCTCATTCTGGAAACTGTTATGAATATTCATGAGGCAATATTAAGAATGGTATATTCAAGCAGCAGACGAACTATCATTCACCTATTTAGAAGTTTACTTTACTTTTATCCATTATCTTGAATTCGATCAACTATATGGTGCCACGCTAACCGGAGTTAGACTGGTAACCTAAGAGTCGAAAACAGTTTTCAAGTTGTGTCACACACTTACTTCAGGGGCGTAGCTGACCTGAAATGATATGTCACACACTTACTTCAGGGGCGTAGCTGACCTGAAATGATATGTCACACACTTACTTCAGGGGCGTAGCTGACCTGGAATGATATGTCACACACTTACTTCAGGGGCGTAGCTGACCTGAAATGATATGTCACACACTTACTTCAGGGGCGTAGCTGACCTGGAATGATATGTCACACACTTACTTCAGGGGCGTAGCTGACCTGGAATGATATATAGTCCCGACAAACTAGTGGGATCCGACGTTGTTTTTTTAAAACCTATGTATTGGTACGTTTTGGAGTATATCTGATAGAAAACTTGTGTGGTATTTGAAGAAATATTGTTTGACAAATTTGATTATTAACATTTGACATACACCCCCCCTCCCACTCCGGTTTCAGTTTTCATTGCATATTTGGACTTTCCTTCTTTTCATCATCATCATCATCATCAGTAACAGCAGCAGCAGCAGCAGCAGCGTTATCAGCAGCAGCCGCAGCAAAACCGAAACAGTACTACCAACTGCAGGAAAAGGACCATCACATAAACACTAATTCCTGTTATTAACAATTCTGCAATAATGATATAGTGTAAAAGTAAATCATCATCATCATCATCATTATCGTGATACAATTATGATGTAAATCCCATGGGATTTTTAAAATTCCACATGTATATATGGGTCTAAAATCAAAGAGTGTTTAAAAATAATCCCAAACTGGGATCTTTTTTTTTTAAAAAGATTTTTTGTTTTAAATAGAAAGTGGGATGTCTTCAAATGTTAGTTTATTGCAAAATTATCAAACACTGCGTGTGATATAATCGTAATTTTAAAAATCCCAATGGGACAGCCAAAATCCCGCGGGATTTATGAATAATATCACGGGATTGATGAGATGAAAAAATACCACGAATGTTTTTCACTTTGCCATATAAAATCACCCCCCCCCCCCCTTTATAATGTAATATTGGGACCAAATTGGTATAGGATGTAATGGATATGATCCACTATCAGATTCTGGTGTGGCAAAAACAACAACTGTTGGCTGTTATATCTTTATAACAACATTTAAGTCTATCGTTGCTATATTTTCTGGTGTTAGATTTTATTGTCAGAGATTTCATTTCGAAGAATCATTTTCATTTTATTTATTTACACTGTCTTGTCAATAAGGGCACCAAGACAAGAACATTTGACGACGGAGTGATTTGCCACAGTTTATGCTGCCGCAATCTAATTTTGAGAAAAAATATTGTTTATAACCATTCGTGTAAAGTTGGAAAGGAAAACAACTACTATCACCATTTGTTTTTATTTTCGTCGTTTTACAAGAGTCTTGTCATTTGCTGAGTCTGTTATCTGTGTGGCTGCGAGAATCGACAACTCTGGGTAGAGGTCGGAAGAAAACTAAAGCGATGCACCCAAAAACCTACACCGACACAGCCTTAATCCATAGTGACATACACTTAAACTTCATTGAAATATCCTTGGCCTAAATTACACCGATGCACTCTAAAACCTACATCGATACACCCCTCATCGATAACGACACACCTTTAAATTACATAGACACACTCTTAAACTACACCCACATACATTTAAATTACATCAAAACACTTTTAAACTACATCGTCCCGCCCCTAAACTAAATTGATGCGTCCTAAAACCTACACCAGTGTACCCTTAAGCAACACAGAAACACCTTTAAACTACAAAGACATGTTCTCAAATTACACCAGTACACCCTTAAACTACACACTCAGACAAAACCTTAAACTACACTGCGGTACCCTTAAACGAATACCCTAACATTCCACGAAACACCCGTAAACTTCACTGACAACACCCGTAATCTACACTGGCATATCCTTAAACTTAATTACATAGACACACATTAAAACCTACACCGACATCACGCGCACTAAAGGTACACAGTCATACATTCTTAAACTACGCCGACATACCCATAAACTACACTGATATACCATTAAACAACATCGATACACTCTTAAACAGCATAGAAACCGACAAACCCTTAAACTACACCGACACACCAGTAAACTACACAGACATACCATTAAAATACACGGACTCACCCTTAAACAACACCGATATTCCCTTAAAACACACGTACAAACCCTTAAAGTTTACTACACCGACACACCCGTAAATTACACCTGCATACCTTCAATAAAATCACACCAACATACCCTTAAACTAAATTACACTGACCCATCCTTAAACTACACCGACAAACCCTAAACTACACCGACACATCCTTGAACTACACGGACACAGCCTTAAACAAAACCAAGACATCATTAAACTACACATACATACACTGACTGAAACTGCACGGATACACCATAATATCTACACCGACACTCTCCTAAACTACACATACACACCCTTAAACTACATTGACACATCTTATACTACATTGAAACACCCTTAACTACACTGACACACCCTTAAAATACTAACAAAATGTCAAGATTTTGAACATACCGAAGCACGATATACACACGAGGCGGGATCCTAAAGAATGACGGGATTGACCGAGCGTTCACGATTGCAACGCGCCCATGATCACAATGTTAGCTATATACACGTACATCGTACATATAGATAGTAGTGCGCCACCTAACAAAATATAACCTATTGTTGAAATTGAACTTTAATATTAAATGTTAAACAGAAAGCCATTTCTAGATTCCCGGGGAATGTTTAGTAAATTTGTAAATATTATTCATCCAAAGGCGAACAATATGACACGGTCGTTGTTAGCACCGGACGCGTGTTAAAAGTATCATGATTGTTGAATATTCATCGATGGAAAAAGGGTACTTGCCAAGTTGATGTTTGTATTGTAAGCGAAGCGAATTGAAGTGGTTTTGGTCATACAATACATTAAAAACACCCATAGAGAATATAAAGAGACACCAGCCTTGCTTCTAATGTGATGGTATGTATAGGCTATTTGATTTGTTCAACAAAGGATCTTAATATTTAAGGTCTCACACCATTATTATTGTCCCATATATATGTGCTGAAAAGCAGAGCTACAGACTGGGTTGTTAGACAAAACAGATTGACCTCATATATGGCCTAACATGTGCTATAGATGACGTAAAACACCATTAAAAACAAAACAAATCAAAAGTCACAATGTATCCTAAAGCAAAGAAATATCACTTTTAACGTTTCCTTTAAAGGAAAACAAATCAGAATATGTTTTATCTGTTTTTCTAAACAAAAGCAGTTACTCTTTTTGACACAGCAGAAGAAAGAGCTCAATCATTAGTCCCCTACCGGTGTATCACCTCGTCCGTCCGTCCGTCAGTCAGTCCGTCCCACAAATATTGATCCTACGATATTGAGAAAAGCATTTAAAATACTTTTATGAAACTTGACATTTTGGAAGAGGGCAATGAGGCGATTATGCACGTTATTTTATATTGTTGATCTGACAATGGAAATAATAAAAATACACAAACTATATGGATCCTTTGATAGCAAATAAATGGTTAAGCTAATTTAATGGAAATTGTGTATAGGTAAAAGGAGTGAGGAGATCATGCAGATCATTTTGTTTTATTAATATGTCAAAAATTGTGGTTGCTATCGCACAAGACATTGTAAAAAATACACAAAATACACTGTTACTAAATAAAGAAAAATGGTTTCCGCTCAATAACTTTAGTTAGGAATGAATTATTGTCCTGGAACTTGGTGTGTACGTAGTTTATTTGAAAGCCAAGTTTGGGATTGCATTTGTGGCCACGGGGTCAAGGTCACTGAAATGAAACTTTATGGGTAGGTAGCTTATATGAAAAGAAAGCTTGGGATTGCATTTGGGGTCACTGAGATCAAGGTCAAGGTCTCTGTTACTAAAAATAGAAAAATTTTTCCACTCAATAATTTTACTTAGGAATGAGGTAGTGTAATGACACTTTAAGGGTATGTAGCTTATTTGAAAAGGAAGCTTGGGATTGAATTTGGAGTCACTGGGTTCAAGGTCAAGTTCACTGTTATTAAAAATAGAATAACTGCTTATTAACTTTACTTAGAAATGAGATATTAGCCTGAAACGTAGGGGAGGTGTATTGATCTGCTATACTTGAGCATCTTGTTATATTGTTATACTTTTAGTAGGAGTATGCGCGCTTTAGTTGAACCAAAAACATACGACCTTGTTCCCGATCAAAATATCAGGTGGTTTTGCCACCGTGTTAAAGTTACTGCCTGACGTCTTCAATGCGGTTCCGAATGCATTGGGTGTACCTGGGTAACAGAGTTTAAAGAAACTCTTGCCAGGTATTCAGGTCATATAATAGTGCATATGTGCCGATAAAAAAAGTATTGGTACATATATACCTCGTAGTCAGTCGGCTTAGAAACGGTGTACATTGAAAATTTGGCTGTTGTTGATCTGAATGCATTTCTTACGCCCAGATACGAGAGTGTAAGTATCAATGCATTTCGTTCACCTATATACGAGAGTGTAAATCTAAATGCATTTCGTACACCCAGATACGAATGTGTAAGTATAAATGTATTTCGTATACCCAGATACGAGAGTGTAAGTCTGAATGCATTACGTACATCTGGGTATGAGGTATTAAGTCTTAATGCATTTCGTACACCTGGGTATGAGAGTTTAAGTCTGAATGCATTCCGTTATCCCAGATACGAGAGTGTAAGTCTGAATGCTTTACGTGCACTTGGGTATGAAAAGTTAAGTCTAAATACATTACGTACACCTGGGTATGAGAGTTTAAGTCTGAATGCATTCCGTACGCCTGTGTATGAGAGTTTGACTGTAAATGCATTACGTACTCCTGGCTATGACAGTTTAAGCCTGAATGCATTACGTACACCTGGGTATGAGAGTTGAAGCCTGAATGCATGACTCACTTGTAACTATAGCCGAGAGTGGCCTGACGTTATCTTGCTGGAAAAACGTGACTTCGAGATGAATTCCAAGGAGCAGTAAAACGGTTGGACATAGCCGATAATAAGATCTGTGACTTTTCTTTTCTACCCGCGCGACTTTTAATTGAACATTATATATCATGTTTAGACATGTTGAGACAATCACTGTTTTCAGTTGTTAATTAATATCCGTCAGTATCCGTCTATTTTAAAATATGCAATTATTTTTATAAATTACTTAAGCAATAACATTTAACACTCATATAATCTACTGTTGCGTTTCCATTGACCGGCAGTATAGTATATATTATTGGTACAATTTAACCAAACATTAGCAATATACAAAACAAGAAGTGACCTTTAACTTTTAAGTGCGACCTTGACCTTGTCGAAACGGACCTGGATTTTGTGGGCGACAGGCTGTCTGGTTGTGGTTAGCACGTGTGCCAAGTTAATTGAAAATCCGTCCATGAATGCCAGAGTTTTTGACCGGACACGATTTGACCTTTGACCTCTAAGTGTGACCTTGACCTTGAAACCACGGACTTGGGTTTTGTGCGAGACACGGCGTCTTGTTATGGTGAACACTTTTTGGAAAATCTGTCCATAAATGCTAGAGTTATTAACCGGACACGACATCAATTTATTTTGACATTTGACCTCTAAGTGTGACCTTTACCTTGGAGCCACGAGCCTGGATTTTGTGCTCGACACGTCGTCTTATTGTGGTGACCAATTGTGCTAAGTTATTTGAAAATCCGTCTATTATTGTCAGCGTTATTAACCGGACAATATTGTATGGACGATCGAACGAACGAACAAACGAACGAAGGGACTGACTGACAGACGGACGGACGGACGGACGGACAGTGCGACTACTATATGCCCCCGAAGGGGGCATTAAAATGTCTTGAACTATTTAAATAATTCTTAGAAATGATTTGCAAATCTGCAAATTATGTAAAATCAATAATTGGACGTCGCTAAACTTAACCAAATATAAGTAAGGAATTGTTAAAATGTAAAACTATAACTGATAATGCAGTATGAACATTAATCCATACACTATTTATGCAATATATTGTTCTGTAAAGTTAGTAAAGGATTAGGGTTATTTTTCACTATTTTTCATTATTATTGAGATTTATAAACATTATGAAAAAAACAAAGAAACACTTTATGAACAAAACCCTAATCCATCGTCTTAATGCGACATATCCTGTGTCCGAATTTACATAAATAAAAACCTTTTATCTATTGTAGTTAGAACACTTTAATGCCATCATAAGACCATTTCGATTTTCGATTTCGCTATTGTTTTATAACTTGTTCAAGTTTGCGTCTGTATGACGATCTATATCCAGATTTGTCTGCACCGGATTTACTATAATTGAGTAAATAAGCGACCATCTAATCACGAAAGTGCTGAATATATTGTGGTTATGAACACAAAGAGACAGACCATGACAAACATCAAGTTATTGCTCTGCTAGCCTAATGTGATGTCATTTCGTCTGTAGTCCGGTGTGCGACATTCGTTATTGTTTTTACTGTTACCGCTCTAACACAATCATCTGTCATCGGATCTTAATTTGATAAGATCGCTGATATTTATAAAAGCTTAGCTCATTTTGCATTTCAAAACAGCTATACCGAATGAGTAAAACCCGAGTCCTTTATGGCCATTGATTTATTGAATTACGCTTTAGTATGCTTCGTAAGCTTCATATTTTATCCTTTGATCTTCACCCGAACTGTCTGATTTAAGATATTTATAAATCCTCGGATCAGTTTAAAATATTTCACAGTTCATATAATTTCGTTAGCGCTCTAACACCTTTATCCTACTTTCGATTACGAAACACGGTCAGACTTTTGATATCAATACAAGCTAAGATATTTAAAAAGAAAATACGGAATTGAAATGATGAAAAAACAATAAAAAAATGCCATAGCATGCGTATCGTAACGCAAACGAAATGTACAATATTATTTGACGGGCCATGTTAGCCAGTAGAGCGTCTCCGTGCCCTCTTGGACTTTTTGTTCAGTTTAATTGTATCAACATTCATTTCATCGGACTGTAGATTTATGATTGTAGAATGGCGTGGTAGGAACACATTATTTGTTAAGGCATTACTATTACTGAATATTGGAAAAGTTAGTTTAAAAAATATAATAAAAACAGTTGTATTTTACTTCATTCGTGACTTTAACATTGGAAGACACCGAGTATGCGTTGTTACGTGTTATTAGAAACGTGCACCCTCTTCTTTGGAATCTCATATTTACTCTGCGTTAAAGCGTTTCGTCGTGATAGTTACTTTAAACAATGTCACGGGAAAGAACTGTCTAACGTCTTTGAGACATACGCAGGACTGTCTAAAGTCAAATGTGCGGAGAAATGCCAATCTCGTATGATATCGAACGCATGTTCAGGAGCAAACTATAACAAACAAACCGGAGAATGTGGTTTGAGTAATGATCCGTCTCAACTAATGACGGACGCTGATGTTAATCACTTTGTAGCGCTCAAATTGCAATCAGGTAAACATTTACATGTATCTAGACCTATAAAATAGAAATAGATAAAGTCTGGTCTCATCGAGTTGGCTTATTTAAACTCCGAACTGAGAAAGACTCTATCTTTTTTTGTAGCATGGTGTACTTAATAGCACTGTGACGCCAGAGTGACGTCCGTACTCTTAATTCCTCTATCTGGTAGTTGTAGTACGGTATAACGACGCCATTTTAGTTACCATAAATTTAACCATTAATGCTTTGCATTTATCAAACGTTTAAAGATCGTTTTCGTTATGTTAGATGCCCGCCGCGTGATTCTGGTGGATGTTTTTGAGCGTGGTATAGACATAAACACAAATTATTAAATATTTTAGCTTGAATTCTTCATTGATCCAATAACCACAATTTAAAACACAATTAACAAATATTTAAAGTGTTATTTTTTAATTTCATGTTTGCACATATCAACGTAGCGTAATAACATACAATCCTGGTGATTAGAACCATGAAGTCTTAAATCTACAAATCTTATATCAACACGAATTGTGTTAATGTCATTACGTGTTCGAGTATTAACTTTCATACCCCATCCAACCCCTTTTCCAAGAAGCGGAAACGGGGTTGGCTGTGGTATGAAATAAAACCTTAATTTCGGCTTTTAAGTTTGCATATTGTAAAATTAGAATATTTAAAAGCTAGTTTTAAACAGGTTATCACATTATTTCAGTAAAACTGCTTTCATTCGAGTTTTAGGATTTAAAGATCCGTAATAAAATCCTGCTAATATAAGGTTTCCCATCACTTAATGCAATTAATTGGGGACCACGTAATGGTGTAGGCAATGGAAAGTTCTGTAAAAGGTAGAAAAGGGGAAATATTTGTGTGTGCCTAAATCCTTCATCTGTAGAGCACGAGAGTTCAGATACTGATTGTGAGAGTCCTACATTCTGTGTTTGCGTATGCAAGTGGAAACCAATTTTACGAAAATCTAACGATGATTTGGCTTGACCCATTGCGTAATGGATATGAGAATATGCATCAAATAACGCGATGTTTCAATATAATTTGTCAATGATCTTTCTCAACTCCGGATACATGTGTATACGCGGATGACAATATGTACTGTGCATTTCAAGGTGCCTGGACGTCAAATACGAATCGAGTTCTGTTTTATTACTTGCTATATGTTTTCATACTTGATATGGTTAGATAGAATGAAAATAGACGCTCATGTATCTGTTGATAATATTGCCATAGCCATTCGTTATGCTTCACAAAGCCTAAAATTCATTTTGACCCTCTTGTTTACATGGTAAAATTAAAACAACATGGCGGCGTTATATTTAGAAATTGTCGTCTGCGCATGTCTGTTTCTAGGGTTCGGATGTACCAAATAAAACGTAGGTTATGCAGGGTGGTATTGTTGTTCAATGTTTAGCACCTCCAGCAAACGATCATACATATTTTTTATTTAGGAATGAAAAACATTAGATCTAGCAAATAAAAGGTAGGTATATGTAAGTAGTATATTGCGTTTATTACTTATTATTTACGCCACTATTGGTCAACGGATTTTTTAAGTCACCCTACGCTAGAAAAATGGAATGTTCCGCAGCCGCCATTTTGGTTTTCAGCTGTCAATACAATTACATGTAAACAGGGGGAGTCAACATGTTTTTTTCTTTTGTCTTAGCGAAGCTTAGAGGTTGGCTACGCAAAGATTGCAAACAGATTCAGGAGCGTCCGTTTTCATTATATTCAATAATATCAGCTATGAAAACATACAGAAAGTGATAAAAAAATCTCGATTCATATTCGACGTCTAGGCACCGTGAAATGCACGTTAAAATCGACCATTAATCATATCACGACTGGTTGTAGCAGTGAGCTCAATGCTTAATGTTTCAAGGCGGTAGCTCTACTGTCAATCATTTTGTGTTTGTGATGTATTATGTGGCATTTTCTTCATCTTTAAATATGTTCTATGTTTCTGTGTGTGTTTGTGGTTGACTGTCGTCCTTGAATGTTACCGTTTCTGTTCGATTTTTGTATCTATATTTAATTACTTCTCCGTGGACTTTTACATATCCATCTATAAGTTAAGACACTGGTGTCACATTTGATCATAATATATATGTAAATTGGTGTTTCTGGACCAAAACGAATATGACCCAAACAACCCCAAAATCCACCCAAAAATCCACCTTTGAAAAAAGCTGGGTTAGAGTTATATTTTGAGATTTTTTAATAAAAGTTGAAATTTACACCTAATTCACCATGAAATGGTGATTTTACTTGATTTATTAAAACTTTTTAAAAATAGGGGTAGTGAAGATTGCAAGTTTAATTTTTTTTATAAGTTATCAAAATTATAAAAATATTGCTTTTTTTTAGTAATATAATTATAAAATGTTTCTTTAATACAAAACAAATTTGTTGATTTGTTATCAAAATTACACCCAAATCAACGAATAAACACGAATATAATAAAATATGATTTTTTACTAGAAAATCAAATTTCTATATGTTTTAGCCTATTACATTCAACAATATATGGCTTTACTACTTCCCAGTATCTATGTCTTAATCTAACTATATGAGCACCACAACCAACACAAATTTGATATTTTGCACTTGTACCTTTTTCACATTTTAGACACGGTAAAACTTTACTTTGCTTTAATCTGAATTTATGTAAACTGCAGTAGTTTGAATCTTTTGTTGTTTTATTTTTACAAGGTTTGTGATCTCCAATTTTGAGAAATTGGCAAATGTTTTCAATTTTCTTAGTGTTTTCCATTTTCTTTTTCTTGTTATAATAAATATGTTTTTATATTAAGAAAAAAAAAAATATGATATATATTACAAAAATGAGTACCGAAGACGTTCACTACATTTTACAATTACACCGGGAAGGAGTAATTAATAATGATCAGCTTAGAAAGATGGAAGATGCTCTTAAAGAGCCTGATATTTCAAAGGAAACTTCAAAAGAGGTTATTCAACCAGTTGAGTCCAAAGTGCTGGAAAGTGTAAGACGGGAAAATAAGAAAAACAAACCAATCCCAGCACCACGGACCAAACCAATTCCAGCACCACGAGCTGTAAAACCAATCCCAGCACCACGGACCAAACCAATCCCAGCACCACGAGCTGTAAAACCAACCCCTTGTACTACAATCAAACCCCGTGAAATTCCAACGGAAACTTTAGAGGTTAAATCTCAAACATTAGAAAATTTTCTCAAGAGACGACGTGCTAAAAAAACAACGTAAACGAGAAAAGAAGAAATATGATAAATTACAAGAAAATATTATAAATGAACAAAAGCAGAAATATGTCAAATTACAAGAAAATTTTATAAATGAACTAAAACAAGTTTTTAAAGATAGAAAATTAAAACTGGTTGACAAACCAATGTGTGGCTATTTCAAAGCATACGAGATATCTGCCGGGAAATACAAAGACCCTCAAAAACTATTCCGTGATAAAAAATCCATTATTACAAAACAAATAAGCAAAGAGCTGACAAAGATGAATGGATTAAAGTTTCAATTAGGTCTCACTGTAGATTTATTTAAAGATGATGGTGATACCAAAAAATATACCACAGCAGTATTACACAGCAAGCAAAATGCAATCTTAAACTCTGAAAAAATAAATGAGTTTTACGATGAATCATCTGCAAATATACAAGAGAGCCTTGACAGATTTACAAACACAGCATCCGGATTAGAAATTGATCACTGTGTTACGTTTTACTTAAATATTGCAAAGTACGAGCCGTTAAAAGGTTCTTCATATATTCCTTTACCCAAAGCAGTAGCTGATAAGAAAGCAATTATAAATGTGAAAAACAATGATGATAAATGTTTGTTCCATGCAATAAATTCTGCTTTAAATCCAGCTGCAGATCATACAGACAGATTATCAAAGTATCCTAGTATAGAGTTCTTGAAGAAAGATAACATTGACTTTCCCACTCCAATGTCTCAAATAACCAAAGTAGAGAAACAAAACAACCTTGCTATCAACGTTTATGGATATACCATAACAGGAAAAAATAAAAAGGTATCTGTTTTTCCATATAAAATATCAGAACAACCAAAAGATATTGAACGAATTAATTTGATCTTAATATCTGAAGACACTGAGGTTGAATCAGAGAACAAAGACGATCCAAATAATGAAGAAGGAATTATAGAATATTTAGAATATTTAAAAGCTAGTTTTAAACAGGTTATCACATTATTTCAGTAAAACTGCTTTCATTCGAGTTTTAGGATTTAAAGATCCGTAATAAAATCCTGCTAATATAAGGTTTCCCATCACTTAATGCAATTAATTGGGGACCACGTAATGGTGTAGGCAATGGAAAGTTCTGTAAAAGGTAGAAAAGGGGAAATATTTGTGTGTGCCTAAATCCTTCATCTGTAGAGCACGAGAGTTCAGATACTGATTGTGAGAGTCCTACATTCTGTGTTTGCGTATGCAAGTGGAAACCAATTTTACGAAAATCTAACGATGATTTGGCTTGACCCATTGCGTAATGGATATGAGAATATGCATCAAATAACGCGATGTTTCAATATAATTTGTCAATGATCTTTCTCAACTCCGGATACATGTGTATACGCGGATGACAATATGTACTGTGCATTTCAAGGTGCCTGGACGTCAAATACGAATCGAGTTCTGTTTTATTACTTGCTATATGTTTTCATACTTGATATGGTTAGATAGAATGAAAATAGACGCTCATGTATCTGTTGATAATATTGCCATAGCCATTCGTTATGCTTCACAAAGCCTAAAATTCATTTTGACCCTCTTGTTTACATGGTAAAATTAAAACAACATGGCGGCGTTATATTTAGAAATTGTCGTCTGCGCATGTCTGTTTCTAGGGTTCGGATGTACCAAATAAAACGTAGGTTATGCAGGGTGGTATTGTTGTTCAATGTTTAGCACCTCCAGCAAACGATCATACATATTTTTTATTTAGGAATGAAAAACATTAGATCTAGCAAATAAAAGGTAGGTATATGTAAGTAGTATATTGCGTTTATTACTTATTATTTACGCCACTATTGGTCAACGGATTTTTTAAGTCACCCTACGCTAGAAAAATGGAATGTTCCGCAGCCGCCATTTTGTTTTCAGCTGTCAATACAATTACATGTAAACAGGGGGAGTCAACATGTTTTTTTCTTTTGTCTTAGCGAAGCTTAGAGGTTGGCTACGCAAAGATTGCAAACAGATTCAGGAGCGTCCGTTTTCATTATATTCAATAATATCAGCTATGAAAACATACAGAAAGTGATAAAAAAATCTCGATTCATATTCGACGTCTAGGCACCGTGAAATGCACGTTAAAATCGACCATTAATCATATCACGACTGGTTGTAGCAGTGAGCTCAATGCTTAATGTTTCAAGGCGGTAGCTCTACTGTCAATCATTTTGTGTTTGTGATGTATTATGTGGCATTTTCTTCATCTTTAAATATGTTCTATGTTTCTGTGTGTGTTTGTGGTTGACTGTCGTCCTTGAATGTTACCGTTTCTGTTCGATTTTTGTATCTATATTTAATTACTTCTCCGTGGACTTTTACATATCCATCTATAAGTTAAGACACTGGTGTCACATTTGATCATAATATATATGTAAATTGGTGTTTCTGGACCAAAACGAATATGACCCAAACAACCCCAAAATCCACCCAAAAATC
This sequence comes from Cyrtodaria siliqua, assembly GCA_037043455.1. NCBI lineage: Eukaryota > Metazoa > Mollusca > Bivalvia > Adapedonta > Hiatellidae > Cyrtodaria > Cyrtodaria siliqua. The sequence continues at coordinate 190,417 of JAWPHD010003175.1, forward strand.
CACCTTTGAAAAAAGCTGGGTTAGAGTTATATTTTGAGATTTTTAATAAAGTTGAAATTTACACCTAATTCACCATGAAATGGTGATTTTACTTGATTTATTAAAACTTTTTAAAATAGGGGTAGTGAAGATTGCAAGTTTAATTTTTTTTATAAGTTATCAAAATTATAAAAATATTGCTTTTTTTTAGTAATATAATTATAAAATGTTTCTTTAATACAAAACAAATTTGTTGATTTGTTATCAAAATTACACCCAAATCAACGAATAAACACGAATATAATAAAATATGATTTTTTACTAGAAAATCAAATTTCTATATGTTTTAGCCTATTACATTCAACAATATATGGCTTTACTACTTCCCAGTATCTATGTCTTAATCTAACTATATGAGCACCACAACCAACACAAATTTGATATTTTGCACTTGTACCTTTTTCACATTTTAGACACGGTAAAACTTTACTTTGCTTTAATCTGAATTTATGTAAACTGCAGTAGTTTGAATCTTTTGTTGTTTTATTTTTACAAGGTTTGTGATCTCCAATTTTGAGAAATTGGCAAATGTTTTCAATTTTCTTAGTGTTTTCCATTTTCTTTTTCTTGTTATAATAAATATGTTTTTATATTAAGAAAAAAAAAAATATGATATATATTACAAAAATGAGTACCGAAGACGTTCACTACATTTTACAATTACACCGGGAAGGAGTAATTAATAATGATCAGCTTAGAAAGATGGAAGATGCTCTTAAAGAGCCTGATATTTCAAAGGAAACTTCAAAAGAGGTTATTCAACCAGTTGAGTCCAAAGTGCTGGAAAGTGTAAGACGGGAAAATAAGAAAAACAAACCAATCCCAGCACCACGGACCAAACCAATTCCAGCACACGAGCTGTAAAACCAATCCCAGCACCACGGACCAAACCAATCCAGCACCACGAGCTGTAAAACCAACCCCTTGTACTACAATCAAACCCGTGAAATTCCAACGGAAACTTTAGAGGTTAAATCTCAAACATTAGAAAATTTTCTCAAGAGACGACGTGCTAAAAAAACAACGTAAACGAGAAAAGAAGAAATATGATAAATTACAAGAAAATATTATAAATGAACAAAAGCAGAAATATGTCAAATTACAAGAACATTTTATAAATGAACTAAAACAAGTTTTTAAAGATAGAAAATTAAAACTGGTTGACAAACCAATGTGTGGCTATTTCAAAGCATACGAGATATCTGCCGGGAAATACAAAGACCCTCAAAAACTATTCCGTGATAAAAAATCCATTATTACAAAACAAATAAGCAAAGAGCTGACAAAGATGAATGGATTAAAGTTTCAATTAGGTCTCACTGTAGATTTATTTAAAGATGATGGTGATACCAAAAAATATACCAAAGCAGTATTACACAGCAAGCAAAATGCAATCTTAAACTCTGAAAAAATAAATGAGTTTTACGATGAATCATCTGCAAATATACAAGAGAGCCTTGAAAGATTTACAAACACAGCATCCGGATTAGAAATTGATCACTGTGTTACGTTTTACTTAAATATTGCAAAGTACGAGCCGTTAAAAGGTTCTTCATATATTCCTTTACCCAAAGCAGTAGCTGATAAGAAAGCAATTATAAATGTGAAAAACAATGATGATAAATGTTTGTTCCATGCAATAAATTCTGCTTTAAATCCAGCTGCAGATCATACAGACAGATTATCAAAGTATCCTAGTATAGAGTTCTTGAAGAAAGATAACATTGACTTTCCACTCCAATGTCTCAAATAACCAAAGTAGAGAAACAAAACACCTTGCTATCAACGTTTATGGATATACCATAACAGGAAAAAATAAAAAGGTATCTGTTTTTCCATATAAAATATCAGAACAACCAAAAGATATTGAACGAATTAATTTGATCTTAATATCTGAAGACACTGAGGTTGAATCAGAGAACAAAGACGATCCAAATAATGAAGAAGGAATTATAGATGACAACTATAACCCTGATGATTATTCCAAAGAACCAAAAAAATTAACAACAAAATATTACTATTGCTGGATTAAAAATCTGAATAGACTACTCTGGGACCAAAACAAACACCATTGTCAAACTTACTTCTGCGATCGTTGTCTTCACGGCTATTCTGGAAAAGAACTACTTACCAAACACAAAGAAGACTGTGATGGTATCAACAAAAATTCTTGCAGAATAGAAATGCCAAAAGAAGGTAAAAATACTGTAAAATTTAAAAATCATCAAAAACAAATGCCTGTGCCCTATGCAATATATGCTGATTTTGAAAGTATAGTCAAACCAGAATCAATTAAATTTGGAAAGAAATCTGAAATCACAAGTGTGCACGAAGCTTGTGGATTTGGATATCAAGTTGTCAGATATGATGGTAAAACAGAAGAACCTGTTATTTACAGAGGTGAAGATACTGTTGAAAAGTTTTTAAATCACTTAGAATGTGAGAAGAGCAACATTAATAAAATATTTGCTCACCCAAAACCCTTAATTATGACACAACAAAATGAGGAAGATTATGAAAAAGCAACACACTGCTGGATATGCGAAAATGAAATAGGTAGGAAATGTGGCAAAAACTGTAAAGTAAGAGATCACTGTCATTTTACAGGAGAATACAGAGGTGCAGCACATAAAACTGCAACCTAAAACTAAAAATAAAACCAAATAAAACAATTATTCCTGTTATATTTCACAACCTCAAAGGATATGATAGTCATCTCATTATGCAAAAAATACATAAAATGACAGGTAATATTACATGCATTCCAAACAACGCTGAAAAGTATATTTCATTTAGTGCCGGACAACTTAGATTTTTAGACAGTTTCCAATTTATGGATTCGTCTCTGGAAAAATTGGTTAAAGCAACAGATAAATCTGATTTTAAAATTACCAAAAATCAGTTTGGAGAACAAACAGATTTACTTTTACGAAAAGGGGTTTATCCATACGATTATATGGACAGTGTGGAAAGATTTGAGGAAACGCAATTACCACCTATAGAAAAGTTTTACAGTAGTCTTTCAGATGAAAGTATAAGTTCCAAAGATTACGAATACGCTCAAAAAATATGGAAAGAGTTTAACTGTAAAACTCTTGGAGACTATCATGATTTATATCTAAAAACTGATGTAAATCTGTTAGCAGATGTGTTTCAAACTTTTAGAAAAACATGTATGAGTGCATACAAACTTGATGCTTTACATTACTATACAGCACCTGGATTATCTTGGGATGCTTTACTTAAACATTCAAAAATAGAATTGGAACTTTTGACATTGACATGCACTTATTTATAGAAAAAGGTATGCGTGGTGGAATTAGTATGGTATAAAAACGATATGCCAAAGCAAACAATCCACATGTAGTTGATTATAACCCTAACAAGGAAAACAACTTTTTAATGTATTATGATGCCTGTAACCTCTATGGTTGGGCAATGAGTCAACCACTTCCATATTCTGGCTTCAAGTGGGTGGAATCAGAAACCTTGCCAGAGTCAAAAGAAGGAAAAGGATATTTTCTAGAAGTTGATTTGGAATATCCTAAAGAACTCCATGAATCTCATAATGACTATCCGCTTGCACCGGAAAGATTAGCTGTGAAAAAAGAATGGTTGTCCGAATACCAAAAAGATCTGTTAGAAAATAATAGCATGATAAATACAGAACAACTAGTTCCCAATCTTAGGGACAAAGAAAAATATGTGATACATTATAAAAACCTGGAACTGTATTTAACTTTAGGTATGAAACTAAAGAAATTACACAGAGTATTAGAATTTAATGAAAAACCATGGATGGAATCATACATAAACCTAAACACAGAACTTAGGAAAAAAGCTAAATCAGACTTTGAAAAAGCTTTTTACAAACTTATGAACAACTCTGTGTTTGGCAAGACAATGGAAAATCTACGCAAGCGGACTAATATAAAACTAGTCAGAACTGACGGCTTTGAAAATGAAAAAATAAGAAAAATAATAGCCAAACCCAACTTTAACAGGCGTATACAATTTTCAGATGAATTATCAGCAGTTCATGTAAACAAAACAAAATTAACATTAAACAAACCAATTTATGTTGGAATGTCAGTATTGGATTTATCAAAGTACCATATGTATGATTGGTATTATAATACTTTGAAAAAAAGGTACACAAATAACTGTACTTTATTATACACAGATACTGACAGCTTGCTTGTAGACATCAGAACAGATGATGCATACAAAGACATGGCTGAAATGAAAGATGAGTATGACTTGAGTGATTATCCTCAAGATCACCCAATGCATGATGATACAAATAAAAAAGTATTAGGTAAAATGAAAGATGAATGTGCTGGTGTTGCTATAGCTGAGTATGTTGGATTAAGACCCAAACTATATTCTATTTTGAGAGCGGATGAACAACTCATTAAAAAAGCAAAGGGTGTAAAAGAATATGTAGTTAAAAAACATATAAACTTTGAAAACTACAAGGATGCATTGTTCAACAAGAAAAAATACACCCATGAAATGAATATGATGCGATCAATAAAACATCAAATATACGGCATAACAGTAAACAAAGTAACACTGTCACCATTTTACTCAAAAAGATACATCCGAGAAGATGGAATTACAACTGATGCACATGGCTTCTACAAAAACTTATGAATTTGGGTATCAGCAGGAACAATAAGTAATTCTTCTTTGACAAATCCTCTCTGTGGCGCTGGTGCTTTCAAATGATAAACTCTTATACCTTGCGTCACCATATAACTTTTAATCTTGTGAATATCTACACTCCACATTGGACCAGTTGCTCTGCGTCTTCCACCTTCTTGTTCCTCGGGTTGATATAAATATCTTACACTTGCATTCATACAGATAGGATCACCTTTTAATATTTTTGTTTCAACAGGAGGAGGCTTTTTTGTCTCCGCATTTATGGCTTTAACAACTTCTGGTATTCTCTTTACCCATTCTCTATTACGTTTTTGTGAATCTATTTCCTTAGCATACTGATAACCAAACAATCTCTCAGCTAATGTTCTGTTAAATCTTTCCACTAAAGCTTGGTCTCTGTGTATTTCTGTTCTGCCTCGTCTGATATTTACTTTGTGTTTTGACATCAACTGTGATACTGCACCCATAAATTCTCTGCCTGGATCCACTTGTAATAACTTTGGATATTTCAAATGTCGACTGTATATAGTTTCAAATGCTTTAGCAACTTCTTTACTATCCTTGGAAGTCAGCGGCTCTGCTTCTTTGTATCTACTTGCAATATCAACCACAGTCAATGCATATTTATATGTCTTGCGTCCACGACCAATCCCAAAAGTATCATGCGGTAAAAATAACAAATCAGCTTGATGCACTCCATTCTTAGCAGAAACATCAAACCTGGGTCTAACTATGTTTTTTGGTGCGGGTAAATAAATTTGCCACACAGCTTGTTTCTTTAAAAATTCTAATGCCTTTTTTTCACTGACACCAGCCTCTTTTGCTAATTTTTTAACTGCTGTGTAACCTCTCCAAAATCCTTTTGGGCTGTAATAAATCTTTTCCATTTTTTCTACTAAAGAATAAACTTTATATAACTATAAAGAAAAAATGGATATCACAACTGCACGATTCGATGAACTGCTCGAAGAGCAATATCAAAATAGCACAAAGAAATGGACAGACTTGGAACTAAATAAAATATATACTATTACAGATACGAAAATAGTAGAAACTGAATATGGTCCATCCATGGTATTGACATTATTAGACAATGGTGAAGTATGGGCGCCTGATCATCTCAAAAATAAATTAGAGAAGAGTGCTAAACCACCATATTATATTCGACCACTTGGATTGAAACCATGTAAAAACAACCAAAAAAATAGGTATCATGCATATGACTTAGTTTTTTCAAAGTAAACTTAGTCATTTCAAATCCAAAAAAGTCTAAAGTAATTATAGTTTTAAACTATTTTTTTTTTTATGAACTCAATTTATACGCCACAAATCCAGTTGCAGCCATGCCCACCACAATAAACGTAATTTCTCTATTCTGTTGATCCGGAGATGGTGTATAAAAATCCCTCAACTTGGGCTCTGGTTCCAAAAGCAAATGTTTACCAGTTGTGTAATAATACTGCTTCATAGCTTTGTCTACATCATCAAAAGTCTGCTCTGCATGATGCTCGTTTTGCAGTTGCTGGTTAATAAAATCTAATCTCTCTGTTCTTTTTTTATTCCACTCCGCTTGTGCTGCGTTTAATTGTTCCACTGCTTTGTCATGCCTTTGTCTTTCCTCATCTGAATGACTTCCCATTTTTGAAAAGAAATAATTTGAACCGCTAAACGCTAATGCATTTGTTAATGCTCCACCTATCATCATTGCTACTGCACTTGCCATTTTTTTATATATATTTTTTAAAATTATTTCATAATATCCGCAGGAATAATACCTTGCTTAATCAACATATCCCTCGTAGCCATTGCTAACATTATATCCACAGACAGCATCCCAAAATCTGTCATATTAAAATCCACTTTAGGTGCTGGTCTTTTTAGTAGTTTTCTGCCAAACTCAGAATATCCAACAGTTAGAAGTGTTTCCACTCCAGCATGATACATCATATTTACAATTTGTTTTCCGTCAATACTTGCTGCCATTTTTTTTATATGATTATTTTTTTAAAATAAATTATTAAAAATCAAACGGGTCTTTTGGTGCAACATGAACAGGTTGCACAGCTACAGGTTGCGTAGCAGATTTTTTGTTATAAATATACAAACCCAACCCAGCAATGCCTAATAAAACCACACACGGTGGAATATAATTTTTGTATACGTTTATTTTGATTTTTTCTGGTTCTTCTTCACCTATTGTTATTTTTGTTATTTGATTTGCAGTATCTTGATTTGCAGCATTTTGATTTGTAACATCTTGAAGCAAACGCTTTGCCTTTCTTGCCGCTGCTCCTTTTTTTCCAGCTTCTATTCTTTTTGGATTTTTTACTTTTTGTTGGTCAACAGGTTGTGTAACAACAGGTATAACTTCACTCTCTTGGTTCTCCATTTATATTATCTATATTTTTATTTTTATTAAAATCAATATGTCTAACAGTTGTCAGTATTGCTGTAAATGGTGCTAAGCACATTCCATACCTGTAATACAACTCACAACAAGCGCTTGTCAAAGCATGATTAATAAATGGGTCTTCCTCCAAATCTTCTATCAGCTTTGGTGGATTGGTTACATTAAAATATTTTGATACTCCCATCACATACAAGTTAATAAAAGAATTGCCTAAAGTTTTAGTCATGCTTGCCCCAAGCCTTGCCTCATATCTGCAGTAAAGTTTGTTAATTTCATCTGGTGACATGCCATCTATGTTTGTGAGTTGTATGTCCTTACCCAAATATTGACGACTACCGCCGCCAGCCACTATGGCTGATAAACTTTCTTTTTTTGTTTCTTGTTGCTTTGATTCATCTGGTTCCGTCTGTTCTGATATATTTTGTAATAGTTCTTCCGCATTCATTTTTATATTATAAATCTTATTTTTTATCTTGAAATAAATATAAAATACAAAACAACTAACTGCGATATTCATGCAACTAGTAATTGTTAGTATTGTTAATAGCATTGTTATTAACATTGCTATTTTTTCTATTAACATTATTAATTTGCTGCAAGCATTGCTATTAACATTGCTACTTTGTTATGAGCAATGCTATTAGCAATACTATATTTATGGTCAGTATTGCTATTAACATTGCTACTTTGCTGTTAGTATTACTATTAGCAACAGTTGTAAAAAAAGGTATTATACCCGCGGATATTATGAAATAAATATATTTTGTAATAATAAAAAAAAAATATTATATAAGAAAAAAATGGATTTGAAAATAACAGACGGTGAGATTAGTGATTATAACAAAAATAAAATAGCACTGGATGTTATGACAAGAGATGACGTAAAATGTTGTATATGTGTTTCAGAAAGTGATTTTTTACAAACGTACGAAAAAGGTGCACAGGAAACGCCTGTAATTTCTGTGACAAAGGATGGCGTAGAATATTTTATATGTGAGCCAAGAGGGTATGTTTTACAAGCCCCGGAAAACACGAGTAGTGATGTTGTACCGATATTGGTTAGTGCATTGAGTGTATGGGTTATATGGGACACTCTAGATTGTATTTTTTTTTTTTTTTATTCAACCCAATAACCAGTTGGTTGGTCAGTCCTCAAAATTAACTTTAGTCTTAGCTAAAGTTTTTCTTATCCTAGTTCTCTCCTCCAGCGTTGGAATAACATCATTTTCTCTCAAACAATTTTCATAACTATCTCTGTCCTTGGTGTAAAATATACACAACCATTTTGCTTGCTCTCTCAAATCTTTCAATACAGAAGTATATCTCTGTGAAATGACCCACACTGATTGTTTAGCGTGGCGACCAGAGAATTCCAACTCTGATAACATATCTTTTTTCTTTGTTAATTCTTTTGTGGCTGAGCAATCGTCAATGATGTATAATGTTGGCTGGCCAGCATATTGTTTGAAAAAGAAAGGCAACAGTTCTTGTAACATTTCTTTACCGTTGCTCACGGGATTGACAATTTTTTTTTTTTTATCTTTTGGGTTTTTCACATCTCCTATCAAGGATCTATTTTTATAAGCCTCGTTCCACTCTATGGTTGGACACAATATAATTATATGTTTAAAAACTCCAACATACTCTTGTTCAAGTATGTCAAGAACAAACTCTGTTTTACCACAGCCTGTCTGACCACAAATAATGGCACTGTGTGAATATTTAGGATATTTTTGTTGCAAACTAGTATCCTGCTTCTTTGAATCTTCCATCTTCGAAATTGATTTGCGCATCTTGTATTATATATATATAAATATTTAAAGTTTGATCTGCATCTGCTTTTTTATTTATTAATATCGTTATGCCTTCACTGCCGTTTTCTATTCTTCTTCCACTGCCGTGTAATAAATTGTCCTCACATGTTCTAAGGTCAAGCCACAAAGCATATGATTTTGTCAAATAGGTCTCAAGAGAAACACTGGTAAAGTTTAAGTCCCTCGCTGCTATTTCTGTCTCTTTGTTTCTTTTTGATGTCAAGGCAAAATATTTGTTAATTTCATCCCAATGTTGATATGCCCTCATGCCCTGACTATACAACTGATTTGGTACTCCCTCTATTGACATTTCAACCTTTTCAATCTTTGGGTTGTAATAGGTTTCTGTGTCTGTTCTTTCTGGGTCTTCAAACAGCATTAGAATACCTTTCATGCTCCGTGCTGGTACATTAATGTTGATGTTCCAAAGGGTTTCAGATTTGTTTGCTATTATTTTTCTATGTCGCAAGATACGATCATACATAAATGACATTTTACCATTGATTTGCTGTCTTATTTGTCTGGCTAATTCAACATCACTAACTGTATCAAATTCCAAGCAGATATTTTTTATTACATAAGATGCATCAGCATCAGTGCTTTTGATAACTTTGTTATAATCGTTAAACGTTAATTCATATTCTAACCTATCACCAAGCCCCGCTTGATAAAATGGCATATGACTTTCTAACATTTCAAAGTCCAGTGGAATACAAAATCTATTTCCAAAAGCTGCTGCTATAGCTTCATCTCCGGTGTCTGAGGAAGCATCTCCCGCGCTAACTCTATGTTTTAGCATGTTTGATTTACCAATACCTTGGTAAGCTGTGTTTAATCGTTCGGTAGGGCTTTTCCATAAATCTACATAACAATGATATATATCACTGTCATCTATTGACATGACTTCATTGCCACTTATTCTTATTGTCATTTTTTTCACAATTGTTCTACCCAGATTTTGAAATAGAGTAGCGTTGGCGTCTGTTCTGCTTTTAAGTTCTATTTCAAAGGCAAGACGAGCAGTACGAGGAACTATCACATCATTAGTACTTAGATTGGGAAATCTCACAAGCAGTTGCTGGTTTTGGTCTATTGTTGATGGATTATTAGTTATTACTACACTTGTGCGGATGCCTTTGGCACCATGAGGTTCTCTTAGTTTTCTATGAGGGTTAAGTTTGTTTCCGTAAGCCGACATTGTTTTTATTTTTTAAATATATTTTTTTAAATTAAATAAAATAAACAATGGCTGAGGGTGGATTTGAAAATCCTATGTTTAATGTTGAAGATATTGAAGATATGGATGAAGATGCCTTGGATAAATTACTTGAAGACAAATTTATACAACCTGACCCAGAATTCCAGAGACAAATTGTAAATGAAAATAACTATATTGATCAGCTTCAAGGGGAAGATAAAACAGAAGAACAGCTTACACAAAAAAAGTGGTTAGTAGATCAATTTTTTACTGAAGTTAATGCTGAAATCAGCGGAATTGATTATAAAAATGGTTTTAGAGTGGTTGAGGACAAAATCGGTAGAACAATGTTATATGCAGTTCGGTTGGGGACGGATGATGTTCCACTTACCTATTATAAGGGAAATAATCCAGAAAAACCAATGAAGTTTTATAAGCTGGACACTTTAATTGACAAATATGGTATTGATTTTATCAGAGATACTTTAAAAAATTATGATTTATTAGTTCCACGTGAAAGAATTGTTCGGGGTAGGGCAGAATTTGCAACCTTGACAAAAATAAAAAATACCCTCACAAAAGCAGGAGAAGATATACCAATGCAAACTTTTTCAACAACTGAAGATGTACAAAATACAGTAGATGAGGTAAATATAATTGAGAGTAATTTGAGTAATATAATAGATGAAACTCATCCTAAAACTGTTGTTCAAACACAAGGTCCAACAATGCGAGAGATACGAGGTTTAGATAAGGTATTGCAAAGCTTTCGTGGAGAACTTACTAATAATCTTTCAAAGCTCACTGAGCTTGATAAAGACATAACAAAAGAAAAACAAAAATTAGAACAAGTTAGCACCCCCGGGCAGGAGGATGAGTTTCAACAAGAGCGCCTACGTGACAGAATAAAAAACTTAGAAGATGAAAAAAGTGCACGACTTGAAGCGGCGAGTGAAAACAAAGAAGCATTACGCAGTCAAATAAACAGGATAAAAGAAACTATAAATAAGGTGTTAAAAGAAGACACAACATTGGGTGAAAGAATTAAAACCTTGTTTAGGGAGCAAGGTATTACTATTGTTAGTATTTTGACTGCCTTTGGTATGATTATTGGGGTATTAGTTGATGCCATTATTCCTACAACAGGAGGAGGAACTGCACCTGTTCCAACTCCAAAGCCTAATCCATCAAGTGTAAAAGATTGGATAAAAAAACAACTATTTAATCTTGGTAAACTTCTTGCCAACCTAGCTGGTAAAGCTGCTGCAGCACTTCCAGGAGTTATTGGTGCAATAGTATCATGGCTTTTATCTGCAACAGGTAATGTTATTAATTGGCTTGGTAACAATCTATGGGCTTTGCTTGTGTTTGTTTCCGGTTTGTTGTATGTGGCAGCCAAAGAGTGGTTCAGTAAATCTCGTAAATAAGTAATGCAGCAAGACCTATTACTATAGTACCAACAATTATAGTTGTTTTGTTATCTTCGTGTTCAATCGCTATTTTTTTGTATTTTTGGTGGGTTATGTTCCATAGTTTTATGTATTGATGATTTATCAAAGTCAGAATGTTCCGGTAAAAATTTCTTTGTTGTGGTGCCTTGAAAAGGTTGAATATTTTTTGGTGGCACTGGTTTTACATTTACATCATTATTCAATCCTAATGCTTGTGCATCGGTTGCTATTACAATTTCATTATTGTAGTCTTGTATTGTTCCAATTCTTAATTCCATGTCACTCGGAGACATGTACAATCCACTTCCATAGACAAAATTTACTTTACTTCTTGCATATTTTAGAGTGTTTTCATATCTTGAAATTTGACTGGGCAAGTCGATGGGGCTATTTATTGCGTCCTCTACATTTGCTAAAAATTGTTTCTGTGCATCAAATGCTGTTCCAGTTCCCAGTATATCAGTTCTTGTTTGTGATTGTGAACCAAGGATTGCCCAGCAGTATGTTCTTATTCTGTCATTGATTCTTTCTACTCCAGCTCTTGTAAATCCCACAGAACAATCTAGTATAAAAGTAAACCAACTATTATCAGCCTCAAATCCTTGTGCAATGTAATCAATGTGATATGTTTTATCACTCTCATAGACTGTGAAACTCATCGTTTTGTTGTCGTATACAGTATTTACCAAAGCATGATAACCAATATTTGTCCAGTAATTATAAATTGTTCCTAGACCATTATTATAGCTTTGTTTCTGTCTCCAGTCTGCATTTAAGTCAACGTTAAACTCCTTGCATATTCTCTCGTATGCGTTTCGGTTATATGTGTTATTAAAAGCATTCCAATTTGAGTCTTGCGGCATTGCTACACTGATCTCAAATAATATTCTTCTGACTTGGTAATAGACATGAAATCAAAATAACGAACCAACTAGAGTATCAGCTTTTAGATGGTTGTTAAAATCAATGCCACATCCAGTTGTCGCACACCAAATAGCAAAGTTTAACTGGTTCTGCCAAAATGACATCCAATCTGTTCCCCAGAGTTGAACTATAGTATCTGATTTGACGTACGAAAGTTTGTATTTTTCAAAGACATTTGAAAATGATGCTTTAAAGCCTTTACCGTCTATTGTAATGACTATGTTTTGATTGATTATATCTATCACTTTCTTGCTGAAAGTATTTGAATAGTGAGCATCTGGGTTATATTTGAATTTTTTAGAAATCATTTTTATTTGTGTTTTTATATATATATATTAAAAAAAATGTTTCATACAATTTCAAACATAGACAACTCTATTAATTTACAACAGTATATCGATAATAGAAATGGAACTAAGCGCGTTGGATTAAAATGTTTTATATACACTATCGGTTGGTATAATATTAATCATGAAGTCATAAAGATGAAAAACCCAGATGAGGTGCATCAAATACCAGACGGACTCTATAGCATTCAAGATTTGGCAAACAATTTTAACCACATAAATACAAATATTAGACTATTTGCTAATAATCAAAATGGTATAGCCTCTTTAATGACGCCAACGGAGACTCGATTATCAAGCGGTCTTTCAAAAATGCTGGGATTCAAGGACAGGAATTGGTTGACAGGTATTCATAGTGGACACCAATCAATTGATTAAGCTCCTTATAAACAGCTATATGTTCATCTAAAACAAGTTAATACAAAAAATAATTATTTTAATGGCGCGCCAAGCACTATTATAGGGGTAATACCTGTAGTAACTAAAAAGTTTGGAGATATAGTATATACAAGTTTTTATCCTGAATAACACTGTCTTATGAATGGTGCAATTACTGAATTGAAAATAGAAGTTAGAGATGAGTATGGCAACAAAATAAATAATCACGGTTTGCCTATGAGTTGTGTTTTAGAAATTATTTAAAAAATATATTTTTATAAAAAAAAAACAATGAGTATATTTGGACCATCAAGCCCTAAAAAAACAGAAGACTAAGAGGCTTTGATAAATGATGTTAAAGATTTATATAAACGAATTGTGCCTTTTGTTAACCAGTTTAATTATTTGAAAGATAGAGTTGATAATCTTAAATATGGGATTATAACAATATTTGCAGAGGCTAAGGGCCCACTTGTGTTGAATAGAATATCCTCATTTGGTAATGGTGGGGCAGAATCAAATGTAGGGCATGTAATGACACGCCGTGGACGGATTATGGGAATAGGGTTAGCAAGTGACCGATTAGTTGGTGACGTAACTGTAATAGTTTCTGTCAATGGTGTTGAACAACCAAATTATGGTATAACGCTTCACATCATTCCACGCAATCATGATAACTTTGATAAACCTTTAGAGATTGGTGCTGGTTCTGTTGTTAACTTTGTATGCAAGGTTGCTAACGCTACAGCTGTAAATACGGTGGCATCATTATTAATTGAATTAATTTAATTTTTTATTTATTAATAAAAAATGAAGCAACCAACGGCACCAAGTATATATCCTGAGTTGCCAGTGGAAGTCGGACAAAATTATAGATTACAAAAGATTTCAGAAATTGAAAAAAGTTAATTACAGAACGAGATATACGTCAATCACTTTATAAAAAATATAAACGTGGTATTAATATTACAGATGGAATTGACACTACCTTGATATCTGCAGGTGTTATTATGGCTGGGATTGGATTTGCTATTCCAGTTTTGTTACCTTTGGAAATAGCAGCAATAGTACGTGGAGCTACAGGTGTTTCTGTTAATTTTATCAGACGCAAGCTTAATGTAAAAGCTCAAAAACATCATGAAATAAAAACTTTGGCAGAGGCTAAGTTAAATAGTATAAAGCAGTTAATATCAAAAGCGTTGAGTGATGCACAAATATCTGATCAAGAGTTTAAGATGATTTTAGATGAGTTAGATAAATATTATAGTTTAAAAGAAGACACCAAACAAAAAAAGGCTAAAATAAGTGAAGTTCAAAAAAAAGAACTAGTAGAGCAGGGAAGAAAGGAAGCAATGGCAACCTTACAAAAAAGTCTAAAAAGTGTGTAATAAATTGTTTTAGTAATGTGTATGAGTACGATCCACCACCTTTGTATTCAAGGTCGGAAAATTGTTGATTTCAATGTAATTTTAATAACAAATCAACAAATTTGTTTTGTATTAAATAAACATTTTATAATTTTGATAACTTATAAAAAAATTTAAACTTGCAATCTTCACTACCCCTATTTTAAAAAAGTTTTAATAAATCAAGTAAAATCACCATTTCATGGTGAATTAGGTGTTAATTTCAACTTTTATTAAAAAATTTCAAAATATAACTCTAACCCAGCTTATTTCAAGGGTGGATTTTTGGGTGGATTTTGGGGTTGTTTGGGTCATATTCGTTTTGGTCCAGAAACACCAATTTACATATATATTCATACTGTTTTTTTCGATGGTAGAATAAAAAACAAAAACAATTACAGCCCTAGGCTATCGTGAGGCTCATAGTTACAGATTGGACCCTAACCATCTTAAAATGTAAGAGAGGGTAACTCCCGTTACAAGGAAACCAAATCAGGAGCCGCAGCCACTATGGCTAACAAGGCGTTTGGTGTACGGGGAAAACAATTACAAACCTACATATTATAGAGTTACTTAATAGAGGATCTTACATGCCTGTGTATTATTGATTTTAAGAAGCGAGTTGGATGAATTGATAGTGTAAGAGGCTCTGCTGAGTATCTATTTATCTTATGTATGATTCTATTTCTCACATAACACACCTACGACGTGATAGTTTAACTTGAATTTTGTCAATTTACCTTATTGAATATGGCGACAATTTGTAAGAGAAAAAATGACGTGGTGGTGTTTTCAAGACGTCAGCTAGGTTACGCGGCTGTAACGCGTTCGCCTGTCAAATGATGCTACACATTAAACCAAATTTAATGTTACTAACATGCATTTTATAAAGTAAAATTTCAAATAATGATAAACAATTAAGGCACGGGTCATACGATTTAACATGCAAACAACTGGGACTAAATATTTTTATGTACAAAAGCTCAGTTTTGAATCTGTACTACACTAGAGTATTACGAGCAATAAGTCATGGCTTTATTACACTCCCAGAACCCTGTTTTGTGAAAAAAGGAAGAACTGTAGTTCGAAATAACTGTATTCCTTCAGATCAACAAACGTTCAGTACTGATTCAAATTTGACGACACATTGCATTGCAGGTTGGATAGACGATGCGCTCTTATTTGATAAACTTGAATAAATGAATCGCAGCTGCCGTTGCCGTCATACTCCCATTACCGCTGACATGTTTTGTAATCTATCGCCCTCAAAGTAAAACAGATCTACATAACTACCAAAGCTATATGTTATGAAAAGGAGATACTTTACTTAACGGAGTACTCTATAGATAAAATGAATTCTCCAACAAATAAGTAAAATGTATAACTACTAACATCTTAAGTAAAATGTATAACTACTAACATCTTAAAATCATAAAATGAACACACTTTTATATATTTTTAAAGTAAGTATCCCGCCAACAACAACCACATTTTACATCATATGTACATCTTTTCTAAACGTACCGACTGCGAGGTATATATATAACTTACATATTTTGAGAATCCAAACAAAATAGACACAACATAAACGGCTTTAACCAGCCAGGATAAAGTCCAAAACTGGAGAGTTTAATTAACAGTTACCAGCTCATAATTAATTTTACCCATATTCACCTGAACACCTGGATAGAGTTTTGATAAACGGTTTTGTAGAGTAAATTTTGCCCTTATTAGGCGGGTTAGGATTTTAAACATGTACATAGTCTGCATATTTTTTAAAATCGTCAAATGTAGTCAAAAACAAAGCTGCCATGAATAATTGTTAAGCGCTACAATATTTCTATTTCCTGTTCAGCACTTGTTTGATGTAGGTTGTCAAAATTATGCATCCATGGTCCAAACCTATGTACAATTTCCGGGAAATGAATGTCATCAGTTCTCTTTCGTTATTTTGCAGATACTGTCCATGACTGTACTGACATTCTACGCATTTCCCCAGAAGCCACCTCTGGTGTGTATTACGTTACTCTGCCTGTATCGGGACAAAGTCAGCCAGTTTATTGTGATATGGATGGATGGACGGTAAGTCTAAACATACCAATCCTGTGTCGACGGTCGGACGGACGTAGGTGATCGTTAAGTCCGCACATACTATTTCATTATCGACAGTGTCTTTCATTTAAATTCAAGACATACTAGTTCATTGTATTATGTTGAAGATGTCAGGGATGGATGGGCGGTAAGTCAAGACACACTAGTTCATTATATTATGTTTTAAAGATGGACGGAGGTGGATGGACGGTAAGTCAAGACATACTAGTTCATTGTATTATTTTTAAAAGATGGACAGAAGTGGATGGGTGGAAAGTCAAGAAAACTAGTTCATCGTATTATGTTAAAAGATGGACAGAGATGGATGGACGGTAAGTCAAGGCACACTAGTTTATTGTATTATGTTGAAGATGGTCAGAGATGGATGGGCGGTAAGTCAAGACACACTAGTTCATTGTATTATTTCTTAAAGATGGACAGAGATGGATGGAAGGTAAGTCAAGACACACTTGTTTATTGTCTTATGTTTTAAAGGTGGACGGAGGTGGATGGACGATAAGTCAAGACACAATACTTCATTGTCTTATTTTTTAAAGATGGACAGAGATGGATAGACGGTAAGTCAAGACACACTAGTTCATTATCTTACGTTTTAAAGATGGACAGAGATGGATGCACGGTAAGACAAGATACACTATTTCATTCCCTTATGTTATAAAGACGGGCAGAGAGGGATGGAGGTAAGACAAGACACACTAGTTCATTGTATTATGTTTTAAAGATGGACAGAGATGGATGGACGGTAAGTAAAAACACACTAGTTAATTGTATTACGTTAAAGATGGACATAAATGGAATGGATGGTAAGTCAAATCCCACTAGTGCAACGTCTTATGTTTTAAAGATGGACAGAGATGGCTGGATGGTAAGTCAAGACACACTAGTTCATTGTCTTATGTTAAAGATGGACAGAGATAGGTGGGCGATAGGTCAAGACACACTAGTTCAACGTCTTATGTATTAAAGATGGACATAGCTAGATGGACGGTAAGTCAAGACAGATTAGTCCATTGTCTTATGTTTTAAAGATAGACAGAGATGGATGGGCGGTAAGTTAAGACAAACTAGTTCATTGTCTTTTTTAAAGATGGACAGAGATGGTTGGACGGTAATTCAAGACACACTAGTTCATTGTCTGATATTTTAAAAATGGACGGAGGTGGATGGACGATGTTAAGAAAAACTAGTTCATTGTATCATGTTCAAGATAGACAGAGCTGGAGAAATGGATACAAAGCCTCGTATCCTATCATTTTATTCAACTCGTTTATTAAAATCAATACTACACAGTCAATCATGTAAGACCGTCTATATCGGTAATGACATGACTAGCAGTAGCATAGCACAAATTTTGATTTTTACTGTTTTACTCATTGAAATGAATGTTGCGTTCTGAAAGATTGTTGTTGTAATTAAAAGTGTTTAACACTTATAACTATCTAGTGTAATTTTTGAAAGTGTAATAATGATAATATTAATAATAATATCTTTATTTATCGAGGATTCCACATTTGGCTTATAGCCAGTCTGACATATGGTCCTCAAAGAAAAAAACATATATATATTTACAATATGTACACACGTTTGTTGAAACAATGTTGTAAATGAAATAAAAAATGTCTAGAAATGGTATAATATATACAAGAATAATGCACGATGATTTCTAAAATAAATACAAAGATGAGCTTTAACATATGATTTATAACTAAAGTCCACTACTTATATTTGTCTGTGGTTAGACAACAAACAAGCTAATCCATCACAAGACAAAACAAGCTTAGGTAAATGTAAAATTTAAACAGCTCATATTTATCCCATGGTTAGGCAAGATACTTAGCTAGACCACCATGAGACAATATTTTACCATTTAAATGTGCAACGCATCATTAGCCAATCACGTGCGTTGTTACCTACAGGCATTTTAAGATAATCCTGCTACAACATGTTGTTATTGAAGTAGAATACCTTTGAATTAGCTGCTAGGCGCGTAAGAGGTGTCTTTCATAACCTCTCTCAAACGGACTCAATAAAAACAGGTCTGTTCAATTCTTCTCTGTTTTGCGTTCGTTGATCCCAAAGAAACGTTTATCCATATACAAACGTTTTATAACAAAGAACGACTAATAATGGATCAGTATAATAGCTTTCTACATATTTTTCGAAGAGTCAAACTAAACTTACTTATAGGCTTTAAACCATATAGAGGATATTTGTTGGTTTGGAGTGAATATAGGATTTATTTTCATCGAGAAGTGAGAAAACTTATATTTTCACGAGTGCTTGAGGACGAGTGAAAATATAATTTTTCTCACTTCGAGATGAACATAAATCCTATATTCACGACAAACCAACAAATATTCTATTTATTATAAACTTTTTATCATGCAGCAATACCAAACTGTTTCAAACAGAAAATACGTTTCGTTCCGACAGTTCCCCTTTAACGTATTCGCAGATAAATATAGTAAGGCCAGCGCGTGAGGCGATTTACGTATATTTAGTGCGCATTAAATATAGCTCTATGACTGTTATAAGCAAATGTAGAAAAAAGTAGTTCCATTTTTTCCGGCAGTGAGAATCACTTTGAAAATATAACAATGAGAATATAAGGTTTATTCTAACCATACAATCCACTATTTCACTGGAAAGTATATAATAAAAGATCTTCTCACATTTGGTCCACACAATGATAAAGTATATATTGTTTTATAAACAATTAGTCGATTGCATAACCTTTAGGTCATTGTGAATGGGTTTCAAAATGTGTAAAACGCCTTTTGTAGAATTCATGTTATATCGTTTTAGGTGTTTCAGCGACGACAGGATGGATCTGTTGACTTTTACCTTGGTTGGGAAGATTATGTTGAGGGCTTCGGTGATCCAAATGGAGAATTCTGGATGGGTCAGTATAACATTAATAACATTTTATTGTCGAACATATAATGTGCATCTGGACAACTACATCTGACACCAATTATGTCATTAGAATCTTAACCCTCACCTCTCATTATGTTTCAGGTCTGGAAACTCTGTATAGGATATTAAGCAACGCTCCGAATGATTACGAATTACGCGTCGACCTGGAGAGTTTTGAGGGGGAAAAGCGGTACGCGGAATACAGTACGTTCTATATAGACGGAGCAGCCGACAAATACCGACTACACGTGGGTGGATATAGCGGCGATGCAGGTAACGTATATACATGTAGATATAAATATTTTTAAATAAATGAGCATTTAGCTTATGTCATATATTATGCTTATATAATAAATTATATACCATATTCATACCAACATTTTACATATAATAAAAAGATAAACAAGTTTTATAACACTAACATCGAGTAAACCAAACTCTGTAAAGTATGTAGACGATCTCACTCGAGTGCTGCTTGACTCTTTGCAGACGAATGCCTCCTCTACAGAACTATTTATAAATTGCATGATCATATTACTGTACAAAATGATCTAAAATAAAAGAAAAATGGGCAGCATCGCATTTCTGACATAAATATCAATTTCAATATCTTGATGTGTCTTGTTTATTTTAAATAGTAGCACGTGTACCATATCACACGTCAGAGTTAGCATTTGACAGAATCATTTAAAAAAGAAGTTTTGGTTGAGAATATATACCCTTCACTCAACGTTGCTCAACGTCGTTTCGCCTTTTGTGTATTTATACTATAAAATTAGATATAAAAATCGAAAAGGAAACGTATCATTCAAGGCCGACAATCAACCACAAACACACCCTGAAACAAAAAACAACTTTAAAGATGAATAAAAGGCCAAATAAGACATCATAAACACAAAAGGGTTGACAATAGGGTTTCCGCCTTATAGAGAATATCATGTTAGTGCCCGATCACACCCAGTTTATCAGGTGAGACTGAGAAAAAATGAAGCCCAAGGCTGTGCCAAGGGCTTTATTTTTTTCGTGCAGAACCTGATAAACTGGATACGATCAGGCACTAACATGATATTCTATTCGTTTAAAATCCTTTAATTTCCATTTTTTTCTGTTCAAAAATATCCAGATGTCATCAAATATACTCTGACGTAATCAAAAGAGGTACTGACGTTATCAAAAGAAGTGCACTTGACGGGACAGGAACGTAACTGCCGAGATAAGGTTTTATCTCAGGCACCCTGTTTCTCGGCAGAATTATGCAGATCGACGTGATAAATAAGTCTTACGAGCGACAACGGTTTTTATACTGCCTGTTAATGCTGCCTAGTTAGAGTATGATCGCATATAGCAAACTAGAAATAAAATAAGCATCCACTCTACATATATGAAAAAGGAAAGCAAAACATATTTCTTTTATTTCTTCTATCACTTTTCTCTTCATACTAACTCTTTCTCCTGCTGGTAAACATATCCCCTTCTTTCGGAGTTGATAATTCTGCTCTTATTGTCTTTTAACTTAAAGTTGACCAATCTTTGTTTATTCTCCCTTTAAATATCTCTGAACCATACAAACTAAATTATTTCATTAGACTCTAAAGTTATAATGTCAGTAATACACTTATATATCCTGTTTTAATGTATGTTTTTACATATATTGATTTGTAAAGCATGTTATGTATTAGTTGATGAAATAAAATTGTTTATCCCAAAAAAAAATGTTGTTAGATGATATAGCATAGCTTGGATTTCTATTTACATGTCCCGTTTAACAGGAATGACGATAGAGTAAGAGTGAGGTTTAGGGCAGCCTAAAACATGTTGTTTTGCCACTGACTATTCCAAAGCGGTACTCTAGTGTCAACCCTTTGATATTTGAGGTGTCGCATACTATGTACATTATTATACAAACGACTATTTTTCAACTAAAATAAAATTGTAGGTAAAAGTGTAGGTGAACATGTCACTTTAAATATATTAACGTTCGATGTTTCAGGTGACTCGTTGACGTATCATAACGCAATGCCGTTCATGACAAAGGAAGGTAACAATTGCGCTGTTCGGTTTACAGGGGCATGGTGGTACAAAGCGTGTCACTTATCGAACCTGAATGGCGTATACTATCCGGATGGGACCACAACTACCATATTTGCTAAGCACGTGGTGTGGAAATCCTGGAAAGGACATTATGTATCTCTGAAGAAAACAGAAATGAAAATCAGAAGAAAACGATAGATCCCGTGTACTCATAAGGACCAATATGTCGGCCAGCCAAAATAATAAAGCAGAAAATAATAGGATTGACGACAATCTTGAAGAACGTATTACGCATTAAAAATAGCACCTATATTTACGAAACCCATTTTGATATTGGACAGTGGATTTTATTTTGGATTTAGTACGCAGTGTTATTTTCAAATACTCAAACTACTGAATCATGAATTAAACAGTACTATTTCATTTAAATTACACTTAACTGTAAAGATCATGTTAAGCTTCTCAATCACAACAAACGATTGATTGAAAGAACTATGTAAAGTTACATGTAATAGCATCTTCATTACCAACACGACATCTCAACGTAGTATATAATGCATTAGTTAAATTATGCTGACAACATCGTCTATGTTTAAATTCCAATCAATGATGTTCATTTCTTTATTGTCCTTGTTATTTCTCTCCACCACAGACCTAATAACAAATAGATCGGACACTATGAACATTATTTGAATTATGCGAAATCTAAACACATATATCATGTATATCGAAGAGTTTTATAGATACATGTGTCATTCATGCCAAATCCCATCACAAATTTAATTTTCTTTCCAATGGTAGTATTTTTCTTTCTCTTACATTTAGAGCAAAAAAGGAGTTTGACGGAAACTTTGACTATGTCAAAACATTGATATTTAAGAGAAATGCGAAAAATGATGCATTTTTAACTTTAAACATATTTTTATACAATTTTTTATTTTTAAAATAAACAACAATTGTTATAATCCCATTTTGCTATTAACTATGAATCTTTTGAATGTATTCTCATCAAAATCAATGAATAATTGAGAGAAGATAGAAGGAAAAGTTAAGGTGCCACGTGATATTTTGGTTACTTCATTGGTTAAGATAGGAAGTTTCGTATCTGTTTATTAAATTTTAATATGTCTGTGTCTCCACTTATCAGTTATCAGATTTGACTATTTTCATTTAAGGACATTGGTCCGCCATCTTAAAAATGACGATCTATTCTAAAACTAGATGGGGTATGGTCAAGTGAAACTGTCAACCAAATGCATGTTTTAGACACACTATTAGTGTGAACATAATATCAGAAGAAATACTTACTTGTATATGACAGACGTGCCCTGCTACGAATCAGTAGTGTTATTTGTACTGGTCCTTTGGGATCAGAGAGCCCAATATAGGTGGCTTTGAAGTAGAATACCGCTTAAGCCGGTGCTAGGGGGCGTTAGAGGTGTTGCTTCTATCATTACTTCTCATGAACAGACTCAATAAAACCGAGTCTGCTGCTTTATTCTCTTAATTGTGTTTTTTTGCTCCCAAAGGATCACCTTTATCAGTATTTATTGGTAAAAGTTTACTTTATTTATTCTTTTGGTTGAACATTTCCCTTAATCATACCCCATCCAGTTTTGATATATTGTTTTATTTAAGATGCTGGTCAAAAGTCCTCATTTACATATACATGAATACATATACATTTGAATTCTTATGTGTCCAATGTCATAACTAGTTACTTCGGCAAATTTCATTAACGGTAAAGTTAAATGCGTCATAGCAGAGACATGTCTATCGTCTTCTGACATTTTAAATAGAGTCAACGTTAACGAGTACATTTAAAACGATTACATGGAAGAAAGAAAAACAAAATGCATGACTATTTTAAGGCATACACATGTTTTGTATAAACGTTAATATTGATCCATCAAGTGTCACTATTGCGTCTGACAGCTTCATACACTACCGCACGGAAAAATGTTGCTCGAACGAATGTTAATGCTGCAGCTGTATTTCCACCATAATTTTCTCGGGCAAAATATCATAATACAAATACAATTCCACCATCATTTCTTCGGGCAAACGTTAATACTGGAAATGCATTTGCTCGGGCAAAATGTAGTACTGCAGATACCTTTCCACCATCATTTGCTCAGGCAAATGTTAATACTGGAAATACATTTGCTCGGGTAAACTTTTATACTGCAGATACCTTTCCACCATCTTTGCTCTGTCAAATGTTTATATTGCAGATACAATTTCATCAGATTCTACATGATTATCTCGTGTCTTGTACGCCCCCAATACCAGAAGCCATTGGCAACAATATAAGCAGATAATTCCATCACATTTCCAAGAATTAACAAATAAAATCCAAATTTGACTACAATGTTTACTATCCAATTTAATAAACATAATTCATACATCCAAAACCGACTAATTATTATTCCTAATAGAATCACACTCTTTAATAATACAAGCACAATTTAACTTTTTAAAACTGAACATTGATATCTCCTTACAGCCGTCCTTCGCCAATTGTTTGGCAGTTCTGTACATCATGTTTCCGTGAAACCCCGCCAAAGAATGACAAGTCCTGGCTTTGTCACCTTATTTCAATTTTAGCTTTTCATACGGGATGATTGTTTAGCACCTAGTTTGTCGTCAAATTCCAGTTGTGCATGAACCCTGTCTTCACCACTGTGTCTGTTGTGTATTGTCCTTTTCATTGTATAGTTAATTTCCTCTTTGTTTGTAGAAAAATGCGGATCTACGGTGCCATTGGTATCAATTTCTTTAAGAACTGCTGGAGAGAACTAAGGAGAACTTCGCGGCTGTTAGAGTTCTGCAAGAAGATTGAGCCCGTCTAATCATTGTTTTTTTTTCTATAACTTGTACCGAACATCCGAATCAAAACATTTCTTGTAGTTAAGCGCGCTCAGAGGCAAAGCTTTTCCTCGGCGATGTGTTCTTACTGTTAGGCGCTCAGATACAATGACTTTTTTCGGTGATTTTTTCTTGTTGTTAGGCTCTCAGAGACAATAACATTTCTTTGTGATCTGTTCAATGATGTCCATCATTTGCCTTTATTTCTGTCACTGATTTTTTTGTATTTTTCTATTTAGTCGAAACTATTTCCACATACAAGTCTTCTGTTTTACAGTTTTGTTGAATTCACTTCTTGGCTTTAGCGCTCCCTTCCCAAACTTACTCGGCGAATTGCCTCAATATTAGCCTCCAAAGAAATAACAAACATGACTGATCTATGTATGGCACTAACATAATTGTTTGGGGCTCTTGTTTCAACCAAAGTTTTTTTAAACTTTTCAGACTAAATTCAACTGTTACCTCAGTAAGTTGTATATTATTAAAACAGACATTTTTAGTGGTAAATAAAAATCATCTTTCGTTTTAAAATCGGTTGAGAAATGAAAATTTCGCATACGAAAGTTATTTTGATAGGGCATTTTCAATGCAAAATTCTGCTGCATGAAAAAAATCGATTTTTTTTTTTATATGATTTTATCAAAAATGGTTTTAATGTGTTACACTCTGAAAGTTGTGTAGCAAAATATTAAGGCTAACTGAAGTTATTTCAGTTTTCTTAATTTTCTGCTGTCCCAGCAACAAGGAGATTACATGGGACATGCCCCATCTAACACGCAGTTTGGCTCTAAAATATGTATTTCTCAACTGATTTTCAAAACTAAGATATTGTTAATTACCACTACATATTCCAGTTCCAGTAATATACAATTTATGTTTTTATTATCAAAATGTCTCACGTTATTCCTGAAATTCCTTTGACTGAAACAAACGCCCCGGACATTAGTTCACAAACATACACACTAAGACCCGTAACAATACTTTGCACTACGTCTAATATGTCATATGAAAATGACTTTACAAAATACTAAGTCATCAATGGTACAATTTAAAAGAATATCCAATCTGCAACGACAATCAAGTGTCCACTGTTATAGTAGTTCAGCTCAGGAATACTCAACATGTATTTGAAACAGTCCTCGATTACCGATTCATAAAACAAACTAATATCCTACCAAACGTACAAAATCAAACGTATCAGATAATAATGGCACACTCACAGACATTGTCTTCAATAAAACATGACTCCAAATAATTCCCAATTATTGATCAATGTCAACACTTGGCAAACAAGGGTATGCATCTTTTAGGTTTCTTTTAAATACCGGAGTCATACTATACAAGCTGAATGATGAGAAAATATCTACTGTGTTGCAATACACTGTATTGTCTTCAAGCGTTGCAGGTGAAGAGAAAAAACTAAACGAAAAATTGTGTACCTTACATCAATAATATAACTGAAATGTAGCACAACCGTTTACTTAAATTCATGGAGATTTGATCAGTTAAATATAAATTAAAAGTTGCTACATCCTTAAAATATATATTGCTGACTGCTATAAAATAACATAATTTTAAATTCAAATTAACCTCCAGTGCTTTTAGCCATTCACAGCACAGTAGAGATAAGAGTGTATTTTGCAATAGAGTTAACACTGGTAACAGCGTGTAGCTACTATAATGTCTGTCCATCTGGATATTGCTACAAGCGAACTACAAGTGAGCTCCGGCATTTAGATTGGATGATGAATATTCATCATCACCTCCTTCTGAAACTGACATTACTTTAACACACGCGTTTTAAACAAAATATTCATCAAAGAAAATGAATTTGAGTAAGCAGAAGGTTTGTCCCTTTCGATCTAGTCTTAAGATGTTTACAATTTTTATTTGAAATACAGAAAAATAAGCATAAACGTGTACAAGTGTAGTACAAGGTTCGGTCTATTCCGTTTAGCCCGGTGTGCATCGGAATGGTTTCGTCAATTTCCGAAACGTTTAAAATACTGGATTACTGAAATCGACGAGGTAGTTCCGTTGTTCGGTGTCGTACAGAGAAGACCGAGTCAGCAAACGAAGACTTCATACTGCAAGTTATATAAATAAGAGTTTTGGGTGTTACGTGATTAATATAATCTCACATTCGTGCCAGTTTAATTTTGAATTAATTAAACTTGTTGGAACAGTCTAAGAATACACAGGCACATACATACAGGAGAGAAACCATTTAAATGCCTCAGTTGCAGCCAGAAATTTACAAACACTCATTCTTGCAAAATACGCACATGCAATATTTGAACTACAGGAGAATAAATGAATGAAGTGTTTTGTTCACGTCCTGTAAACACATCGTAATATGTTATATTGGGACAGGGGACAGCAACCTCAGATGGAGATGAGATTAGATATAAAGTTTCTTATCAGACATGCCTCCACCAGGGAGCAAATCCACGCGAGGCAGAGGACTATAGCTCTCAAGCCAAGACCTTATCCACTGAGCTACCGAGGCCGCCTCTGCTGGAGAACTACATTTAAGTGTACATTATAACAGTTAATCAAAGTAGCATTTAACAAGCAAACGCAGTATACATACTGCATAAGAATCAACTAAAATTTTTAAATCCCCATATATACTGAAAGGAAAACGAAACGCAATTCGGGAATTTCCGCTATAAATTGCATGTACAATATGCTGCTGTTTATCGAATGGTACAAGGCTAAGTAAGACCTTTCCTTTCGGCAAAAAGACTAAAACAACACATAATACAGCAAATAGTATTCCTTCAAAGTTTCATTATTGACAGATTACGCGTTTTGCTGAAGCATATGAGCACACTTAGGATGCAACATTTTGTAAACTCGTTACGTTAATAGAGTACTGAAATGGCTCAGTACTTTGATTAAAAACGTCTACAACATCACAGTTGTGTCCTTTCTCTAACTAACTGCAACTGATTATTGTTTACAAAACATCTTGGGATTTCTTTGGAATATTATGTGGAATTAAATGTGCAGTATACACAATATATAACGGAAATTCCCGAGTTAGTTATCTAAAGCATTGATATAAGTAATGCTTATACTGCACTACATAAGTAACAACTCCTACCTATTTGTTTTTACAATGCAAGTGCATTATACTTACGGTATCACAAACTGTTTTATATGACAATTCAACACGAGGCTATAATCTACTCTAGTATTCATCACAGTATGATAATACATGTATAGTTTTGCGATGATAGTGTTAACGTCACTAAAACAGCCCACTTAGGGACACTAATGTTAATACCTATCCATAAACCACAGGTATATATCTCTTTCAATGAAGTAAAAACATTGTGTTTTTTTTTACTTTCCTTTATAAACAGAAACGTATCTAAGTGGAACCCATCCCATGACCCGTTTCCAGCTCATTTGTTGTACCAATACACATCCATCATGGGTTGTTCATATATACATATCTTCGGAAGATCAATTATTTCTTCTTACTTTTATATATAGTTCTCTCACATTGAAACTCGTTTAAGTCGTCAACAGACGAACTTGTAACCGCCTTGTCTGGGCCAATTTTGACCACAGGATAACCATTTGAACAAACTTGGTAGTGGACCATCTTTTATATCTATTGCTATATATCAGAGCTTTGTACCGGGTGATTTTGCCCTATAAACATGTAAAGAGAGAAAAGTAGTTTTAATACACCTGTTTATGAGAAGAAATATTTTTTGCAATACCCCTCACCTAATACCGGCTTTTAAAGCGGTATTCTACTTTAAAGCCACGTACAATAACACTGTTGATTTGTAGTCGGTTTGGCTTTTTACAGCCGCCACACAGCAATATAGAAACGCTAATGTGAATGTCAGAGATGATTTAGAGGAGAAGATCTTTCATAAGTGTTTCCCTATATAACACTCTATATATGTAAAACTGTGACTCTCGGGGCAGAGCCAGATTTAACCTCGGGGTCACGATTTGAAATGTTTTGTAGAGGACCTTAAAATTGCTACTAAATGCATTGCAAAAGGTTTTATTTACACTCATAGACAATAGCCAAACAGGATTTTTGAAAGGTAGACACACTGGAGAAAACATAAGAACTATATTTGAGGTTATTGATTATTTGAATGACGAAGACGCTCCCGGACTAATATTGTTTCTTCGAGAAGGCATGTGATAGCGTCGACCATGAATTTATTATAAAATGTTTAAACTCTTTTAACTTTGTACCTTCTTTTATCAATTGGATAAAACTGTTTTATAATAATGGCCAAAGTTGTGTTGTAAATACTGGATACATGTCGGATTTGTTTTAAATATATAGAGGAGTTAGGCAGGGAGGCCCACTGTCGCCATATCTTTTTTATAATAAAAATAGATACAATGCTACAAGGAAACATAAGGATATTATAGGAGTAAAAAATAATAATAATGAAATAAAGAACACAGCATTCGCGGACGATGCTACGTTTATTCTAGATGGGTAAAACAACACTTTGAAACATTAGTAAACCTAATCGATAATTTTAGCGAAGAGTCTGGATTAAAATTAAACATAAAAAAATCAATAATACTATATGTTGGTTCATTAAAAGATTCAAATGAAAAATACTGTGAAGAAAAAAATAGTTTGTATGGACTAAAGACAACACTGGAAATCATTTTTGCAAATGAAAATTGAAAATGTGAAGAATATAACATTTATCCAAATATAGATCAATTTATAACATGCTTAGATCAATTGAAAAAACACAATTTATCTATTCTAGGAAAGATAACGGTAATAAAAACGTTTGTTCTACCAAAACTGATATACTCTCTAACTGTTTTGCAGACTCCATCAACAGAATCCTTAAATCGATAAAAAATAAAATGTCTCAATATTTGTGGGAGGGTAAACCAGATAAAATTAGTAGGAAAAAGAATATACAAGACTATACAAATGGTGGTCTAAAAAGGATAGATTAGGAATCATTTATTAATTCCACTAAAGCAGGATGGGTCAAAAGACTTGCTAATCCTGATAATCACGGTGATTGGTATGATATGTACATGAAAAAACTAAATCAGTATGGTGGGGGTATTCTATTTGAAAGAAATGTGGACGGTAAAGATGCAAACAAAATAATCACACGATCCGCTTTTCAGTGAGAAATAATAAAATCATGCTCTTAGTACACTTCAAAAAGAAAGCTAACAACATTGCAAAACAGATAATATGGAATAACACGTACATAAAACATCAAGGACATACTATTTACTTCAAAACATGGGATAACTTGGGTAATAATATATTGAACAATTGTATTACCATAGAATTAGAGAATTGTATACATTTTCACATTTAAAAACAATATATAACATATATAATTCTGAATTCCTGAACTACTATACACTTGTTCAAAGCATACCAAACAAATGGAAACAGAAACTAAAAACAGAAGACAGAACTGTTGCCAAACCAGCTTACTGGAACAAATAGAAACAAAAACAGCGCCAACAAATTATTACACAACATTCAAGTGGAATGCATGCAAGCAGAATTACCAATTACACCTCATCAAAAATGGGACGAAACTATAACAAACATAAACTGGAAACGCATTCATACCACACCTTTCAAAAACACGATCGATACAAAACAGATCTTTCCAATATAAATAATTAATGAGAATTATACCCATAAAACAAATTTCTATATAAATGCAAAATTAGTAACACAAGTCTCTGTGATTTTTGCAATATGCACGATGAAACAATTAAACAATTGTTTTGGGAATGTACATTCAGTAGAGCTTTTTGGACAGAAATATATAAGTTTTTAAACAGCAAAAATATTCCTTTTGCATTGACTTTCCAAATGATTTCATTTGGTACTATTCAAGATAAATCTTATTCAGATATTTTAAATTGTGTTTAAATAATTGCAAAGTATTTTTTTTTTCAAGAATAAGTATGCGAAAACGGTTCCTATTTTTACATCATTCATCTCATACATACAAACAAATAACCTATAGAGCGTATTATAGCCAGTTCAAAAGACAAATTAGAATATCAATTAAAAAAATGGGAGGTTTTACGATTAAATACAGAAAATTGACAGTATTCGGTAATAAATGCGCGCTCTCTCTCTCTCTTTCTCTCTCTCTTTCTTTTCCTTACTTAATTTCCGTTACTTTCTAACCTCTGCCACTAAATGCAACTTATTTCTCGGAATACATGTATGTAAAATGACATTTTAATATAATTGTTTTGTGTTATTCAATGATTACATTCATGTATATGTAACTGTTGTACTTTCTGTCATAAACCATATATTGTTTGTTTGCATAGATGTATTGAAAGAAATAAAATATTGGAATATTAATAGAGGACCTTAAGTTAATGCTACATACAATATATGAGAGCTCTATGCCTTGTGGATTCAGAGTAGAACATTTTACCAGGCTTTCCTTATATAAGTCTATGCAAAACATGCAATATCTCAAAGCTTTGGACCCTGTGGCTCGGCCATTTGTCAGCTAGGGTCTTTATTTGAACACACTTGACAGTTCAGGGCTTGAAAATCATTAATAAAGGAAAACTCCCGAAATCTGTTCAACGATTCTTTAGAATTAGATTTTTTAACATTCCGACTATTTTTAGTAACGGCGGCAATCTATTTTTAACAACATTGAAAGACACTGACCAAAGGATCATTCATGTGAAATGTGGTTAAATTTATCAAGTGATTTTGAGGAGGTCATTTGATGCAAAATTTAACGACGACGTGCGACGTACAACGGACGAAGAGTGATCCTTATCAGTAGAACTTCAAGCTAAATGACCTCTTGTCTTTTTGAGTCGTATTAATGTCGGTGAATACATGTGCATGTGTTAAGTATGATTGAATTCCGTCGGGGGCCTTCAGAAATTTGATGAACAGTTTATCCAATCAAAAAGTAAAAAAGGTCATACTTCTGCTTAAATTCATACAATGGTTATGGAAGTTAGCTCTTTGAGTTCCATGCATGTCAGTAAATGTATGTGTAAAGTTTCATTGAGTTCAATTTATTTCTGAGATATTGAGCATAATTGTATAAAAAAAATCTGAAGTTGCATGCTTTTTAAATACACACCAGTCCGGGACCCACACATATCCAGTGACACCTACAATCACGAACAGGTTCAACGGAGAGCTGCTGGTTTCGTTCAGAGAAACTACACTGAGCGCACACCAGGTTGTTACTGCGATGGTAAAATACCTCCGCTGGATTCCACCGTTAGTTGACATCAACCAATGTATATTCCAACAACTGCGACAGCCGAACAAGGGACTCATACCACCTTTATAGATCAGTAGCTTCCAGCGGAATCTTCAGGTTTTCTGTTTACCCCCGCAGTATTAGGGACTGGAACTAGCTGTCTACTTCCAGATATCCGAGGACATCAATGCCCAGCTCGGCAACCCGTCGGCTCCCTTCCACTCTATCTAGCTTCCTACTATTTTAAATAGTTGTTTTGTACATAGCGACGATGGAGTTCGAATATTTTACAGGCATTTTTCAGTTTTATCCAGGACTAAATAAATTCTAAAACGAGTTCGTCTTTGTTTTAGGCAAAGAAGAAAGAAGAATACAAATGTTTCAATCATCAGCAGGTGTAAGAACAAACTTATCTACAGATGGATCTGGATGCATTAGATTTTGGATATATGGCTGACCCTCAAACTGGTTTGTATTTTCCTCAAAAGTGATTTGAGTGAAGGCTATATGTTCCTGTAATGAGCAACCATATACTCCAGCTTGCGAATGTAAAGGTTCCCTAAATGATGTAGATAACTGTCAAAACTTGCTTACCATGTTAGCAAATGTATGCACTGATGATACACTTACTCCGAAGATGATTGTTTCTTGAAGCTAACTTCATTTACAAAAACAAGAAACAAATAATTCACAAATCATTAAAACAAGTATTCTTTTGTATATAAAATATAAGATACAAATATAATGTGAATTAAAAGGCCTTTCTACGATGGCCCATTTGGCTCACATTTACTTCACTTTTATTTCCTGACTTCCGCATTCCGCATTCCAAATTCCGCATTCCGCATTTCGTAGTAATTTTTGCCAGCGCTATATATCACTAGCGGACCCAGAGTGGTGTGTAAACTCAGAGTGGATTACTAGCGGATACAGAGGGAAGCCAGTGGGGGCCGGACTGAGATTTTCTAAATTATATAATATATATTATATTAAGCCCCCTCCCCTCCACACACACACCACCACCACACCCCACACCCGTGAACAATCGCAAATGTTTGGTTTTTATTGTTAAAACATTTGGACTAAGTTAGACTCTTTCCCCACGCCTCGAGGTAAAATCCTGGATCCGCGTATGTAGATCCTTGGATCACATCTATCAAACTCGAGTTAAAAAATGTTTTGCTTTTTTAATTATGTTTTTTTTTAACTTTCGGGTATATATTAAAGCGTATTCGTACCACTTAGATTTTAAGAGAAGGTAATGGCTCTCAGCGAGAATGAAAACAACAACGCAAAAAATAATAATAATAATGCTACTACTATTACTAGATCTACTACTACTACTACTACTACTACTACTACTTTTACTACTACTACTACTACTACTACTACTACTACTACTACAACTACTATTACTACTACTACTACTACTACTACTACTACTACTACAACTACTACTACTATTACTTCTACCACTACTACAACTACTACTACTGATAATTATATTACTACTACTACTACTATATCTACTACTACTGCTACAACAACTACTACTACTACTACTACTACTACTACTACTACTACTACTACTACTACTACTACTACTAGATATACTACTACTACTACAACTACTACTACTACTAGTAGTGCTACTACTAATGCACATACTACTACTACTACTACTACTACTACTACTACTATTACTACTACTACTGCTACCACTACTACAACTACACTAATACTAATGCTACTACTTCTACTACTACTAATGCTACTACTACTACTATATCTACTACTACTACTACTGCTGCTGCTACTACTACTATTACTACTACTACTACTACTAATCCTACTGCTACTGCTACTACTACTACTACTACTACTACTACTACTAATGCTACTACTACTACTACTACTACTACTACTACTACTACTACTACTACTACTACACTACTACTACTACTACTACTACTACTTCTATCACTACTACAACTACTTCTATCACTACTACAACTACACTAATAATAATGCTACTACTACTACTACTACTACTACTTCTAATGCTACTACTACTACTACTATATCTAATCCTACTGCTACTCCTACTGCTACTACTAAAACTACTACTACTACTACTAATGCTACTACACCACTCACACACATAACAATTTCTTGACTTCTGAATTCCGCAATCCGCATTCCGCATTCCGAATTCCGCATTCCGCATTCCGAATTCCTCATTCCGAATTCCGCATTCCGCATTCCGCATTCCGAATTCCGAATTCCGCATTACGCATTCCGCATTCCGAATTTCGCATTTAGAAGTAGGTAGTAAGATAATAATAATAATAATAATATTAATAATAATTTATACGTGCACTTGTATGTATGTGTGTTGTGAAATCTCAGTGGTACTGTTAAAGATGCAATTACTTCTCATATTTTATACTTAATAACCATGTAATATAAAAGTGTATGCATAAAAGTGTATGAATATTACCAGTGACCACAATTGTTGTGTTTTTACTGCTATATAAACCTATTTTTACTACTTATATAAACCCCCATAACATTAGGTTAAATTCCCTATAACCTGAGTATCCCTGTTTACTTACGTATATACTATTATACCCTACAAATATACACTACTTGAGTATCTGCTTTTCCTTTGTATATACTCATACTATAAACTTCAATATAAAATATAAGCTTTTCAAAAATACTCTTATTTATTATTAGTGCCAATATGAAAAAAACTTACTTTTTTGCTTTTTGTTTTTTCATTCTAAGTGGTGCAAATAAGCTTAAATAAATACCCGAAACTTAAAAATAACATAATTAAAAAAGCAAAACATTTTTTAACTCGAGTTTGATAGTTCAACATACGCGGATCCAGTATTGTGGGGTGTGGTGGTGGTGTGGGGGCTCACTATAATATATCTTATATAATTTAGAAAATCTCAGTCAGTCCAGCCCACACGGGCTTCACTCTGGATCCGCTAGTGATCCACTCTGAGTTTATACATCATCCTGGATCCACTAGTGATATATTGAATTGAACTGGGTTTTAAGGCGCACAAACACATGAAAGGTTATATGGCGCCTAACAGGCATGGACATGCCAGGCTCATCCTCCATGTACATCGAGGTTAAATATGGAGAATGGGCCTAGGACATTCTCATTCTGAACTACAGAGTTGCTGCAAATTCTATTGTAGACACTCCATTTACGTTGGAGTCATGTTTATTGTTTTTCTGCCACTGCTCTTAGTGATGTGAGCGAGATGGTACCTGAAACAATGCAGGGGTCATGATGAAGACCTTTAATGAGCATGAACAAAAAATAACAAAATGAATATGAATGTGGGGTTGGGGGGGGGGGGGGGGGGGGGGGGTGTGGCGGGTCCTACCCCTCTGCATGTGACGGTGTGTTTGCAGTGGTTGTATTCTACCCCGGCAACCACACGGGGACCACTGGTGTTATATAGCACTGTGATATATAGCGCTGGCAAATATTACTACGAAATGCGAAATGCGGAATGCGGAATTCGGAATGCGGAATGCGGAATGCGGAAGTCAAGAAATAGAAGTGAAGTAAATGTGAGCCAAATGGGCTATCGTACCTTTCTGTAAACAGATACTATACAACAATTTTGGTGAGTTTTATTTTGAAGTAGGCTTGCACATATTATTTTCATCAATGATCACCATTGTGCAGTTGCATGCACAAATCATTGAACCTGTTTTTGAATATTTTATATTTGATAAAAAAACATAAGAAGGTTTACAGTTCTAATGTTGTGTTCCATTGACGTAAATATACGTCTACGTAGTTCGTACACCTTATTTATACTGATGAATACTCTTTAAGTCAGTCACCCTATAACGTATTATTGCTAAAACAGTATATTTTAAACGTTTCATTTTTCCTGATATTAGTCAATGGAAATGTATTCATTTATTAACATCTTATTCAGGATGAACTAGTTGAATTATTTATTATACATACATACATACATACATACATACGTACATACGTACATACGTACATACGTACGTACGTACGTAAGTACGTACATACATACATACATAAATACATACATGCATACATGCATACATACATACATACATACATGCTACTATACTGT